>WBMY01016796.1:372991-490595 GCA_013397315.1 Donacobius atricapilla
AAAGAAAAAAAAAAAAAAAAAAAAAAAAAAAAAGTGACATTCTGTATCTTAAAATGTTGAAAATTTAGAGAGATGGCCCGACAAAACAAACCAAGGCCATAATTCTCCCTGTCTTTCAATCTTCCTACTAAATGTTAGGCACCTAAAGATTCACCAAGATCATTCCTTCCTGGAAGAGGAGCTGAACAGATGAACATCCCCTATTTACTTCCTTTGGGGTACTTTAAGAAGAGGTTTGCTGAAAAATCCAGTGCCACTACTTAGGTAATTTGAATTTACACCCCCTTGGGATAACATTTTTAATGCTGGCCAAGACAATACTTCTTTGCAGTGACTTAGGCTAGTACTGATCTCCAGTCATGGAGAACAGGACCTTATGTGACCTACATTTTACTAAAATCCCCCTCTTAAACAAAAGAAATATTAAGATAACTAACTAGAAGGTAATCTCTTAATTAAAAAATAGGCCTGCAAACAAAATGTTTTGTATAATTAAAATCACTCCTCTCTGTGAGCACTGAAATGCTGAACCAGTCTGGCTGGGCTCTTGGCTAGCAGTAACTTGTGCTGCTGGTGCACAGAGGTATGGCACTTTCATTAATATGATTACCTTGTTCAGACCGGAAAGCTTTTAATGACCGTGTTCTTTCCTTCCATTAAGTGTGATCAGACAGGGACAAAATTATCTTGATTTCTAAAATCTTGTATGAATACAGAGAGAACACAGAACAGTTGACTTCTAAATGCAGGGTATGTATTAAGTCTACCTACTCCACATCCCCTGAATGAATCCAGGACTTTTGTCTCTTGTTTGGACAGTTTGGAAAACAAATTTGAGTGTTAATTCCTTCTAGAATGCCTCTTAACAGTCAGTAGTAAAACAGTATGCAGTAGGAATAATGAACTTATTTTTAAAAAATAGGGATTTTTTTCAAGTCCTGTAATGTGCTATGAAATTATTGACTAAAGCTGTTATGCAGCTGAAATCTATTTTTTTTCAGTTTTAGTAATTGTCAAGCAGGCAAATCCCTGTTTTTCCAGGAAAAGTATGAGGACAAAAACGTTTTAATGCTATTTTCAATTAAGGAGAACAAGTGAACTGAGCTGTTGAGGCCTGAGAAAGTGCAATGTCAGTGTCCTCCTGATGGCTGTTGACAATAGCACTAACTGGGACTCACAGCTTTCCCACAGGCAGAAGGATTGCTATCCCTCAGACAGAGAGTGGGTTGCAGGCCAGGGGTGGTTTCTCTGAATGTTGTTTTAAGTGTTGTGTAGTCTCACTCTCAAAATTAGTGCCATTTTAGTCAGTGATAATATTTACTTATCTTGAGTTTAAGGCAATTGCATTCTCTCAGTAACTGGTAAACACAGTTCAGATGTGTGTGGTTTGGGGTTTGTTTGATTTTAAACGGCATCTCTCTTTATTCCTTCTCTCAAGAAGCAGCCACAATAGTTTCCAGTTTGTCTCTCTAAGCTCAAGCTTATTGTTGCCATGCTTTGCTATGCAACAGGAAACCCAAGGGCAAAAGAGCACTACAGCTTGCTCCAGACTACAGCCAAAATTTCCTAATGACTCTTGTGGTTGACAGGGACACTAGAGGCACTTGATAGGGTCAGTCCAGCACAGCTGCCTAGTCAACAAAAAGGGTTGAAAGTGTGAACTCAAAACTCCACCAGAAAGGTTTGTTCCTCTGTACAGCTCAGCCAGCCTGACCCCAACCATTCCCTGACCCTGCCTGCAGCAGCTCCTGCTGGAGGTTTCCCCTGCAGCCTCTGACTGCTGGTTATTTCCTGCTGAACTCTGCCTGCAGGGATCAGTTTGCAGCCTCTGAGTGCAGGCTTTTACCCAGCTAGGCTGTGGCTGCAGCTTCCAACAGCAGGCTCTGACTGCACACCCACACTGACCTCACAGCAGTGAGTGTCTCTGTCTTGTGGGCTGGCTCTCCAAGAACCTGTTTCCTCATCCTTCTTCCATTCATGACCCAACCCTCAGCAGCTCACGTTTCCCTTTTATCACCCTTCTCTGTATTGGATACAGCTGAGACCCATTAGGGTGAGGCTGTATTGGGTAATCAGTACCAGCTGGTACTGATCACATCGAGGTCACCTGGATTCCCTGCTCCTACAACTCTTTAGAGGAAACAGCTTTGAAGTTCAGGATTATTTTCCTTACTCTTTCTTTGTGCATAGCCAGTGCCTTTCCCTGTCACAAGCCATTAGCAAGCGGAGATCACATAGCCCAGCACTGAGAGGAAACTAAATCACCACGTGGAATTTTGTTTGTGATTACTTTGTAATAACTGAAAATACAACTGCAAATTGCAGTTCTAGTCAAGCTTGCCATTTGAGTGCAGCATATTGCTCTCCAACTACACCCAGTCACAAAAGACATAAATCCCTTTGTTTGCACAGAGGTTTGAAGTTACAGAACTTCTGATGCAAAACAAATCAAAGAGCAAAGGAAACATTATCAACAGCTGGCTCTGTCACAAGAACTGCAGGCATGAAGATGCAGATCTCACATCCAGCCAGGCCATGACCAGCACTAAACCCAGGAGGTGACAAAGGTGGTTTAAATTAAGTTTGATGGTGGCTAGAGACAAGTTCTGTTCTTGCCCTGTTTTGGAGACAATGCCTGCCACCACAAAGGGCACAACACGAGGCTGAAGTAATCTCTGTCTCAGAGTGAAGTAAAATTAATTACGTGTGTAAGAGAAAGATTTTATTTATAACTATACTGAATTTCTGCTGGCAGCAGAGGCTTTCAGATTTGCAGCCAGCATTTCACCACACCTGAATACTAACACTACAGTGGATGCTACCAAGGGAAAGTCCTGCAAATCAGTCTTCTCTTGTGGTGGGGATAGAGAGGAAACAAGAAGACTCTTCAGGGAGGCCATTACAGTAGGACAATAGCAAAGCGTCCTGAAAATTCACCTGTGCTCTGTTCTCTAGGCTACACTGGCATCTTGGGCTGGCCCAGAAACACAGGTCAGTCTGCCTGCAAAAAGATCAGTACTGCTGCAAAAAGTCACTGCTTCCAGAAAGCTGGCAAGGAAGAATGGAGAAAGCTCTGCCCTACTCCAACAATTCCTAGCCCATGCAACTGCTCAGTCACAGAGTTTGTGCCATGGCCCATGACACCATCTACTCATTGCCTCTCTTGCTGCAGACACGAGGAGTCTGACATGCCTCCAGATTACATGATTCTGCTTGATCACTGCTTCATTCATCAGACAGTTATGTTTCCAATCCACCACAGCAGGATTTAGTCTTGATCCAGAAACAGTCAAGGCTCGCAGCATAGCACAGAGTAGGGACATAGAGCAGAACCTGAGCATGAAGCCTCCACCTGATAGAGGAGTGCTCAGAGCAAGGAACTGCTCAAACCTCACTGCCTGGCACTTGTTTCCATGGTTATGTTCTCCAAGTTCCCACCCGCAATCAATCCCTGCCATACACACTCCTAAGGATTCACATCTTATTTATCTGAACTCTGTGCAGAATTCAGGCTCTCAAGAGTATGTCAAGCCATTCTGTTGAGCAGCTGCCTTTCCAAGAGCAAAGCTGCAAACAGCTCCTAAATGTAGATTCCAGAGCAGGGAAAAAAAACCCATTTGCCACACCCTCGAGATTTTACTCTTCCACTGGCTGCCAGCAGACTTCTGTCCTGCTGAACAGATCCATCAGGAAGGAAAATGCTTCCTCTCTTAGGACAACCAGTCAGAGAAGATTAGCACTGATGGATGTCACTCATTCTACCCTTTCTCATACAGGTCTGTCAGGTAGAAGAAATGCAAAAATGTAGAGAAGCCTAGGAAAGCCCTGGTTTTTTCTTTAAGGGCTTTTAAACAGCATGAAAACATTTCAACTAAGATTTGTCAAGAAGTCTCCTTCACAGCTCTTCTAGCTAGCCCTACTCAAACACAACACAATTGTGTTCAGAAACAAGAATAAATAGTCCTTAAACCTGCAAGGATCCCCTAAACTTACAAGTTTTGCTGCTGTTGCTGCATGAATTTGGGCAGGAGCAGACTGCAGTTCAGTTGGATCAGAGTCCACAAGAACAGTAAGATATTTAATCCCTCAGGCACATTTAGGTGCAACCAGTAGAGTGGCACAGCACTCATGCATCTGAGAACTCTATTTCAAAACAGAGCAGAAACACAGGCCCTCCACATCTTATGCAGTAAGTTACTGCCTTTGCATAATGTTCAAGCAACAAAACATATTCCCACAGACCCTTAACTGCTATTACACACATCACAGGCACAGCTAGATAGGACAGGATGGGAGGGAACAAAATCCAGGAGATGACATGGAGGGATTATCTGGACAAGACTGGGGGAAAAGAAAAGAAACTCCGTTTTCACAGTCAGGATGTCATCAGGACTCTCCATGCTCTGGTAGTAACTGAAAACCTTTTGCTCCTTTTAGGGCAAAAAGGCAACAAACCTCCTCCCCCAAACCCTGCCCTACCCAACCTTTTTAATCCTTCTTTCTAGAGAAGTGGATCTCTTGTTCCACTGAGTTACCAAACATGCCTTCCTCTCTGTTGCTCAGCAAGAGCTGAGCACCAGCTCCCCAGCATGCTTCTCTGTCCAGAACAAGGGTGCTCACACTAAATCAGGTTTGGGCCATACTGTCATTTAGTCCCAGCAACTGGGACTTCTGCATGGCCTAACACCTCTAGGTGGTGGAAGGTCTTCTGCCACTTACCGAGGTCTCTGACACCTACCATCCTCCTGCAAGGAACATCCCATGAGCTGAGACAGGCACAGGATGGACAGATACTCTGTACCCCTAACAGACATTGTAGCAGGATTCCTGGGCCTCCCTCCCCTTCCATAACAAGCAGTTAATCAAGACTTTGTTCACAAATTGTACTCATCTCAATGCTCCAACACCACAATCTGCTAGCAAATTATGAAATAGATCACTTACCACATGCTGTTAATAAGACTCAACAATCACAGAAATATCTCTTCCTTGGTCACTTTGAAAGGGTTCTTACAGGTTCTTACCAGCTGTCCTCAACCATTGTTCTAGCTGTGAATGCTTAAATCATGATTTACCCTTTTTTCTCAGCTTCTTAATCCTTTCCCTTCCCACAGACAGATGCATTTGTTCTGCCTTGTACCTAAGCATGCTTAGGAGAGTGCTTCTTCTATTGGATAATTAATGGCACTTAATCATTCCTCCAGCTCATTTGACAGCATTTACTAAGGATCATTGCAGCACTGTGTGTGAAGTCCAGCTTGCTCGACGTTTGGGATACTTGAGGCACTCCACTCGGTTGTATTTCCCTCCTACACCACGCCCCGAGCTGAGCAGGCACCCAGCACACACGGGCAGTCTGTGCCAGCACGCAAAACATTTTCTGCAGTATTTGTTGCCCAGAGCAGCAGCAGTCCCCTCAGCAGTATGTTGTATACAGCAGTACTTAAAGCAGTGTGTTGTATACAGCAGTACTCTCTGTAGTATTTAGTATACAGCAGTCCTCTCAGCAGTATGTGGTATATAACAGTCCTCTTAGCAGTATTTAGTATACAGCAGTCCTCTCAGTAGAATGCTGCCCAGAGAAGCTGTGGCTGCCCAGAGAAGCTAGAAATGTTCAAGGCCAGGTTGCACAGGACTTGGTGGAACCCAGCCTAGCAGAAGGTGTCCCTGCCCGTGGCAGGGGGTGCAATGAGATGAGCTTTCAGGTCCCTTCCCAACCGAGCTATGATTTCTCTGTTCCACCCACAGCACAGGGCCGCACTCCCCTCAGCCCGAGTTCAGGATCCATAATGACAGACGCCAAGCGTCCCTCCAAGTCTGCGCTGTTTCCCCGTTAGTTCCCAAGCCGGACCCAAATGCCCAGCCCCGAGCCCCAGCTCCTGTCACCTTCACCACGCCGCCACTGTGCACCTGCTCCCGCCGTGCCCTGAGGGACCCCGCGGGGAGGGCGGGCGGAGGCGGCCACGCCACATTCGCGGCCCGGGACCGCACAGACTCCTCGGGAACGAGAGGCCCCTGAGGGCCGGAGCGCGGCCCGGGACCGCACAGACTCCTCGGGAACGAGAGGCCCCTGAGGGCCGGAGCGCGGCCCGGGACCGCACAGACTCCTCGGGAACGAGAGGCCCCTGAGGGCCGGAGCGCGGCCCGGGACCGCACAGACTCCTCGGGAACGAGAGGCCCCTGAGGGCCGGAGCGCGGCCCGGGACCGCACAGACTCCTCGGGAACGAGAGGCCCCTGAGGGCCGGAGCGCGGCCGCGCTGAGGGGCGGGTGGTGCCACAGCGCCCGCGCGGTCACCGCCTCCTACAGAGCGATTCCGCACACCCGGGCCCGGAATTGTGAGGGCATACCCGTGAAGGCACACCTGTAAAGGCACACCTGCGAGGTCACACCTGTGAGGGCACACCCGTGAGGGCACACCCGTGAGGGCACACCTGTAAAGGCACACCTGTGAGGGTACACCTGCGAGGGCAGTCCTGTGAGGGCACCGACGGAGCGGTGAGGGGATGCGTTCTCGTTCGGATATCCGAAGACTGTTCATTCAGGAACACAGGTGGGAATAGCGAAGAGGTCCAGGGATGCACAACAGAGGTTCACGGACGCGAACAGCCTCGAATAAAATCCAGGGATGAGAATGAGGAGAGGGCTGAGGGCACGTGGTTATAAACGAAATGAATGGGGTGGATCTGAGGGTGAAGAGCCCATAGGGATAAGGAAAAGTGGTGTAGAGGGTTAAATAGAACCCAACAGGGTAACAGGTGAAACACTGTGGCAAAACAGAGCCCATGTGGTTCGGGGGGAGGAAGAACATTCTAGGAGGGGGGCATATATGGTGAACCAGGGCCGAACAGAGTGACATAAACTCAACAAATCAACAGAACAATGAAACCTAAGAGATAATAACGTGTGGCTGCGAAGGCCTATCCATGGGAGGGGAGTTCTCCTCACCCTAATCTACAGGGATGTTTCTGCTGGTGGCAGGTCCCTGGGCCCCCACAGAGGGGTCACTGTGCTGCGGCTCCACTGCTCTGTGCCCAGGCAAGGACCTGCTGCCCACAGAATCACAGGGTCAATTTGGGTGGGAGATCATCTCCAGACCTCTGAAATCATCAAACCCAAACAACACTCTGAACCAACAATGCCTCCTCAACCAGAGCATGGCACCACGTGCTATTTCTGGGCTGTCCTTGAACATCTTCAGGGACAGTGGCTCCACCACCTCCCTGGCAGCCAGTTCCAATGTCCCACCACCCTCTCTGAAAAGAAATTTGCACCCAGCAGGGAGATACTGACCCGCAGAAGAGAATGCAAGCCATAAAAACTGATCCTTTTGTATGAAAGTAAAAGGGATTAACTGAACAATACTACTGGATCTGCTGTGACTGCTCCTGGGCAGACTGAGGGCAGTTCCAGCAGGTGCTGGTTGCACAGGGCTTGGATTCAGGAGGAGCCAGATCACAAACACAGGAAGCTGACACGTGCAATTAGATGACAAGCGAGTTTATTTTGCAAAACAATCACTATACAGCAACAAATACAATTGCAAATTGGATTGAAAAACATGAACTACCTACCACCAGCCATTCAAGAAATGCCTCTTTTATGGTAACAGGCTCTAGAATTATCAGAAAAAACACAGGTTTGTAACAGCAGACTGTATTCCTTGATATCCCAGCATACAGCATGTTTACTTGTTGGCTTTTTCTCTTTGCTAAAGTTGAAGTGGCTTTTATATGCTTGACTTTTCCCAGTGTGGAACTAATTTACCTTCCTGCAGTGGGAATTGCTGGAGTTGCAGAGGGAGTTGCTTTAGCAATCTGACTAGTGAGTGAACTCACAGACACCTAGGCTAGAAACCTACCTGCGCTGATTTTCACAGCTAATGTGATCTACTCTTCAAGGCGTTTGCCTTTGAAGGGACGTGTACTTGGGTTTCAAAGAGCATTTAGTCCAGCATGGAAAAAACTTCTGCTCATGTGGTAGTCAACACAGGCTACCTTTTGACTCCCTTTGAGTCATGCGTTTAGGCAAACTTAGATGTGTGAGCAGCCATGATGGGGTTACTACTGTACCATAGCAGAGGGCTGAATTAATAATGCCATTTACTGCTGTACAGTGAAAATATATATTGCCCTTGTGGGCTCATAATTTCCCCCATCAGGATTAGTTTTTCCTTAACTCTTGCTGGACAGAGGTTTGCTCAACTTTGAGTTCTTTCAGCTTGTGGTTACACAGAAACAAAACTGCAGATGAGGCAGGAGCACTCTTTCATCTCTACAACCCCATGGATTATTAAATTGGGGTGGTCCCCTAGGTACCCAAACAAGGTTTCACCATTCCTTTTGTCTGGATTATCTCTGCTTTGTTACGGAATTGGGTCTCAGGCACCCAACAAACCTGCTGGCTCAACATGCCTGTGGAAAAGAAACACAACAGATGCAGTTTCCAGGAAGCTGGCTCTATCTTCTTTAGTGGGCATTACATATTTACAGACTGTTGTTTTTAAAACGAACACTCTTCTTGAGAAAGTTAAGATTAATATGAGCTTTTCAGTGAACATCTAGAGTCATGTAAGAACTTGGTTTTTAATTATTATTTAAAAGCACAAAACTCGTAATTTCTTTTCATCTAACTCCATAGCATTCTAGGATTCTTTCTATTGAAGGATGACAATGATTACGAAGGTCTTTGCTTCAGCCAAAACAAGAAAGCTCATCTTAATGAATGAAATAAATGACTTGGTGTGTTACACAACTCTAACTTTGAACTCGTAGGTGGATTAACTAAGCTTAATTTTCTAGAGTATGCCAATTTAAAAAGCAGAATAAAACCACTTGAGTCACAGGTTAACACTGCTCCCATGAGATGCTGCTCGGGTTCAGAGAGCAGGGGTTCAGCAGTACCATAGTTTTTCTCCTACACTGGCAAAAGGCATAGAAAGAAAAACCACTGCAAGGCTAATTTATATTAATTGATAGCATAATCAGAGCAATGTGATACAAATACTGTCAGTTTTCCTTTCTGTCTGTTGTTTTTCTGAAAAAATGGGAAGAAGTTTTTAATGCACCTCACTTGACACTGTTTCCATGTGAATTCTTAGGATTAATTTACGCAGAAGTGTAACAAATACAAGGCAGAAATCAGAATCCTCCAATTGCACTTCAGATGGCTCTAAACTCACTGTCCTTTGTATGAAACAACTGACTTACAGTGTTAGGTACTTCATTGTGTGAGAAAGCTTTTTGCAGAGCTGAAATGTCATGTGTGGGGCTGTCAGAAGTTCATATTCAGTAAAAGTTTGAGAGATTTAACCACGCTGTTTAGTGTTTTTCTGCTGTAGCAGCTTAGCCAGAACCCCACTTTGGTCCCTGAATATTTACTGTCCAGTAACTATTCATACTGCCCGAGTGTAACGATAGGGAATCCTGTGCCATTCATTATTAGAATCTCCACAGACATAAAAACCTCTGTGCGTCTCTTCGGACCAAACCCCAACACACACACACAGAAAAATTAAGAAGGAAAAAGAACAGATCAAAAGTGTCCAAAACACATCGTCAACCTAATACATGTATCAAGTATAGCTCAACTGACAGTGCAAAGTTTAGTTACGAGGTTTCAAAAGGAAAAGATAAAACAATCCGCAAGAATGTAAACTGCTCATTTCAGTATGTCTCATGTACAGAGGGCATCAGCAGGTGATTATCTGCTGCTGAGGATTGTCCCCCTCACCAGGGCTCTCTTAGGTAACTCCACTAGATTGGCTGGTTGTGTATGTGCCTTTTATCTTTCATGCGCACTTTTTCTTATACTTTTTATACTCAATATAATCCCACTTTGCTCAGATTTAAGGATGCCCTATTTAATTGATGAATCACTACGACAACCAGTCTAGGGAGCTCATTTATATTTATTCACGTATTGTCATTTACAGGCATCTCTGCTATGATTATCACTGTCATCTGAGTGCCTGAGTGTACATGTGAGACATCACTACAAGAGTGGAAACAACATCTTAGTTTTTTTTCTGTGTTTCAACTTTAGCAAAAGAAAAACAATAAATCAAACATTCATTGTTACTATGGGAATGAAAAAAAAAAGATTTGGAAGGGAAGGAAAGGAAGAAAAGAAAAGAAAGGAAAGGAAGGAAAGGAAGGAGTCCTTTTTCTATTGTGGATTTTTAAAAAATCCATAGTCCAAACTCAGCCTTCTTTGGAGACCCTTTTACAAACATCTGGACCCCACAAAAATCATTCCTTTGTGAAGAAAGGGAGAGAAGGGAAGAAGGAAGGAATCCTTTTTCTAGCATCACAGAATAGACTTGCATCTGTCACTAAAACAGGGTCACGGCTTTTAGTTGTTACAGAAAGCAACTTCATGCTACAGTTCTCATCTTTTTTAAATGTATTTTTATGAATAGGGAAAAAAACCCCTGCTAACATCTACTTTTACATACCTAAAATTGCAACACCAAAGGGTGCAAGAGACACAGATACTGTGAATAAAGAAGTAGAATATTCAAGTATATGAGGAGGGCGTATCACAAATGGCCACGGAGAAATATATATATCTATATAATACTGTATCAAACAGATGGAAAGAATGTGAAACTGGAGGTATGCACACAAATCTAGCTGCTTAACCAACTTTTCTAATCAAACACAAGTCTGTTGGGGTGTAAGTGCTTGCTTTCAGCAGATTTTTTATGTCATTTCCCAAAGCACAATTCAAATGTTTTCAGCTAGTATTTTTAGTTATTAGTTAAATAATTTATTGGCTTTCCAGCTATACACTGACATAATTAACCAGGTTCAAAAAAATGTTAATAACTTAATTCAACTTTTGTTCTACTCATTTATACAAAGTAACATATTATTTTTTATTAAAGTTGAATTTCCCTATATGCCCTTCCTTCTGGTAAGCAAACTGTTAACTCAACCTGTAATAACTTACAATGGGCAACTTCTCTTTTCTGTTTCCCCATCTATCAAAAGAACTGTGAAATGAGCAACTTGGAGTATTAACAAGGCTCTTCAGAAAGAGGTGGATGGCCTTCAGGCACATGAAAGGTAAAAATGCATTTTATCATACTACAGTACTCCATGCAAGACAGAGCAGAGCAACAATAATTGTCCAATGTAACATACTGCTGTATACCCATATAAAGCCAGTGTCTTCCTGTTGTAAATGGAGGTCAGGCCAATTTCTGCATCTATGGAATTATTTTTTTTTCCTTTTTTCTTTTTTTTTTTTTTTTTTAACTGTATGGTAACTACAAGTCTTGGGATGTAACTGAGTTTTAGACATGGTAAAGAATGAACGTAACACCTGCTCTGAGCCCATTCCTGCCAAGAGCTCATGCCTAAATATTATTACTTCATACGACGCAGAATGAGCAAATTCATAAGCCCTGCTTGGCGAGGGCTGCCGTGACATCTTCAGCGAGGGTGGCAAGCTGGGGGGATTCAAGCAGGTTGATGCTTCCGGAGGACGAGACGTTGCTGAGCCGGCGCGGCGAGGCCATGCTGGACCTGCCCGGAGACTGCGTGATGATCTCAGCCCCATGATCAACACGGGCCTTGGCGTGCTCTCTGAAGTTCAGCTTCTGGCTGTCAATCTGCTCCAGGAAAAGGAACAATTTTCACACGTCACACATTCACTGAATTATCTCATGATAGATCATTGTTTAGGCACCATTTTGCTTACTTTTAAAAACTATTAGAAGGATTGAAGCTTCTTCACTTCTTAGAAAATTGAAACTGGACATTTTATCACCTTGTTTAATAGCTACTGGCGTGGGATTGTCTGAATTGCAGCCACAGGCCTGGACCTGCCATTGCATTAGGCAAACAGGGCAGAGAGAGAGGTATGGAGAGGTGGCTCTTCCAGGGAGATGTTAGTGAATACCATGTCCTTTTCCATGGGACAGCAAGGACCACCCCTCAGGGAAAGAAAGGGCTGCTTCAGGTCAGGTGTGACTTCAAGGCTTCAAGTGTGACCTGAAGCCTTACATTCTCTTACCTCTCTATTCTTTCTGTCTCTGATGGATGTGAAAAAGAGAAGTACCATTGTTCCTACCTGTACAAATTTCATAAGCACTATGGGCACTATGATTTGTTTTCAAAATCCGTATTTTCAAATGTTTGTGGGAGTGATCTTACTTTCAGGGTGTTTTTCTCCTGTTTCACAATGGAGTCCTCATCTCAGATCATACCTGTGCTGTCCAATAGTCTCAAGGTTTATCTTTAGGGGAAAAGACAGTGCACAAACTACATGGCATTTCCCTCTCAGTGAGATGCGGATGCAAGATTGGTCATTCCCAATTTCTAAGGGAACACATTGGTATATGAGTGTGCTTGAAAGAGGGCAGACAGATGTTCCCTACTCCATTCAGAGCCATCGCTGAACTCACATTTCTAGTAATCTCACTGGGCCAGGGGCACAGTGGGAGCCTTTTCTGACAGCTCTTCTTTTACCTTGACATTACCACCACCAGGTACGTGGTGGGCATTTTCCAGTGAACCAACTTTAGCCTGAGCTTTTTCTTTGAAATCCAGTTTCACACTTTCAATTTTCACACGCCCACCTCCTGCAGAGGAAAAGGAAACATAGATTAAGAAATTGAAATGGTGCAGGAGAAAGTGTGACCTGAAGCACAAGGGCACTCACATTACTTCCCTAATAGAGATCTAATAGTTTTGGAGAAACACAGAACAATGCTCTGCATGTTCAGTAAAGTATAAAATCTTCAACATATATTTAAGCAGTAAGCAGGTGCTGCAGCCCTACTGGTTTTCATGGGATTTAAGCACACACTCAAGTATTTCACTGACTTCAGCCTGTATTTCAGTCTTAGATCAGAACACCATCTTTTGGCATTATTTTTTTATCACCTCTCTAAACTAGGTGGTCTCATACCTATATGTCTTTATATATTTAGTTAAGTAGTTTAATGTATTTTTAATAACTAAAGAGTATTAATTTTCTCTTTGACTGTAAAAGAGAATGGTATCATCCATGATTTTGAGTTCAAATAACAGTATTAGGTCCTTGCTTTGTCCCACAACCCGGAAATTCCTACAGTACCTGGTTTGTGGTGGATGTTCTTGAGCGAGCCACACTTGGAAGTCACATGACTCAAGTCGATCTTCTTGGTTACAATTTGCACCTGTCAAAAGTGCACACATACACAAATTACAGGAATGAAGAGAATAAAATAAAAAAAATAATAAAAAGGCAAGCCCTGCAGAGAAGGAGTGAGAGGCTTCTAGAAACCACTGGAAAAGGAGAAATGGTTAGTAGAAAACAGACCATGCCACAAAGGAGGAAACTTCCCACCTAGGGAGATGATAGAGCTGGGTTAAGCTTTACTATAAGCAAATGAAGAGGAGGATAAAGGAGATCAGCTTGTGGGTTCTTTCTAAAATGTTTCTGAGCCTCCTCCTTTCAGAGTGGGTGCTCCAAAGCCCTGAACACAGCAGGACCCATCCCATTTGCTTCTGTCTTGATTATGCATCCTGACAACTAGGATATTTTGGTGACTGTATTTTTCTCTACCACCTGTTTTGTATTTTTCTGCATCTAAATATGGTATACATTTCATGTCAATCCACTGTGGAGAGTGAGTAATCTACACATGTGCCTCCTGCAGCTGTACCTGAGCAGGCTGAGGTTCAGCCAGCTGGCTCAGAGCTCACTGGAGAGCAGCAGGTCAGGCACCCTCCCTCCCGCTGCTGCTCCCTGCCCTGCTGCAGGCCACCTTGCCATGGCTGTGCTGAGCCCAGCATGGGAATAGCCACAGGGTGACACTCCCATCTCTGCTCGCACTCCCAAATAGTTCTATGATGTGGCCCACAGCCACAGGCACTGAGCTGGCAGGCCCCATGAAGTCATGGCCCTCCAGGCCAGACAGGAGCTCCAGGATAACTGCAGTGCCATTGGTTTGCTCACCTCACCCCCAGTGGCTGTACTGAACCTGCCTGGATCAGACATGCCCACACCAGCAGCTCTTCTCCTCTGAGGGGTGATCATTTCCAGCAGGACAGTCGTATCAAATCAGACCATTAATCTATTCCAGTGTGCCTGATAAAACGAGCTGGTGTCTGGTCAAACCCTGGGCCCCCTCAGTTTCTTATGCTGGAATAATGCTGTGACATCAGCACTCAGCATGCTGGCTGATCACACCCTCTTCTCTAAGCTTTCTCTGTCCTTCTGTTTTATTTTTCTTCTTCTCCTCTGCTGAAAGCACATAACTGAAAGGTTATCTGAGGAAGGACTGATGCATAGAAAATGCCCAACGGGGAGGCTAGAGTCTCACTGTGAGATGCAGTCTCTTTCTGGAAATTACTTTTTTGGGCTGCTACCATGAAAGAAAGGCACTGAACCAGTTTTGCTCACACTGCACTTTCACTTGGGCATTTAGAGATAACCCTGCTTTGATCATTTCCTTTCCCTGTCCAAGTTCTGAAAATGTGTTGTGTTCTGTGGGGAAAGATCAGGAGGCCACCACTGCATACACAGGGCTCACTCGACTACCAGACTGAACTCACACGTGAAACAGCAGCAAGAAGGAAAGTAGTGCTCAGAGGAAGGGAGACAGAGGGTTCTGGCTTGTGTGAGGCGCATCACCACAGTGGAAGTGCCTGTTCACAGGGTGTCCATACTACTTACATTTCCTCCCCCTGCAGAATGTTTGATGTTATCTCTGGAACCACACCGGGACTGAATCTCGCTAAAATCGATCTTCTTGTTTAAAATCCTAACCTAAAAGGAATTGGAGGTAACTTACTATATACCACACACACACACTCAGTTGGGGGTGCAGGACGAGGAAACCGGAGTAATTTGCCTCCTACAGTGACTCCTTCCTCTGACTTGTATTGAAATCTGAGGAAATAAACCCTGTCAAACTCTGTGCTTAGTATGTTCACACATCATCTGTAAATATCTTACGCTGCTCTTTTTCTACCTCACAAAGTGGTGGTGAAACATAAAGGGGAAAGTTCTATACTGGGAGGTATGAGAGGTGGATTTTCCCTGGAAAGTTTAAAGAACTCCATGCTTGCCTGGACTGGGCCTAGTCTTTGGACAGCCTGTCCTAGGGTCTGTTGAGTGATGTTCAATATTTCTGCTGAACTGGCCACAAGAAGACGGGAACCCTCCTTCCCACAGCTCAGCACTCCAGCCTTTGATGCAGAAATCCCAGATCCAGCCAGCACAGGCACAGGCTGAAATCCTGAGGTATTTCAACCCACCTTCTGCTATACAGCTGTAATAGCAGCTACACACATGAAACAGATCTCAGAGTCCCATGAAAGGGGAGCAACAAATTTACTTGAACTGTAGTCAGAGTTCTCTATTGCTCTCTCTTTTTACTGTCATCTGCTACAGGGCAAGGCAGAAAATAACAGTATCTGGGAACCTAGAGCTGCAATCAGTGCTTTTTCATTTCTGGTGCCAGCCAGAATTCTGGTGTGCCAGATTTGGGCACAATTACTTTCTAGTGCTAGCAGCACTCTGCTTCTCCCCAGTGCTCTTAGTCTCTTCATACAACAAGATACAAGTTTTGCTCTTCCCTCAAGGCTGCCAGTCTACCTTACACATGCCAGGAGTCCACATTTTTCATATACTACCTTAGCCACAGATGCACTACAGGCATAAGACAGTGCCTGGCGGCAAGCTCTGTCAAGGGCAGGCCATGCTGTCCCATGCTTGACCCTCATGGCAAAGCAGTTCCTCTGCTTAGCAGAACTCAGGTGCCACCGATTTGTACTCCCAGGGAATGATGTGCAGCTGCATGGCAACTACTAGTGGGCAGGGACAACTGGGTGCACACCTGACTAACACCATTTCCAGATTTATTTCTCAGCAGGAGCAGGGGGTTGTGCACATCACTAATAGCATTTTCAGGTGTGTGAGAAGGTGTTTCTATCCACGGCTGCACCTGCCTTCTTCCCATGAGAATGACCCCCATGCAGCATATTCTTTCTCTGGGTTATATATGAAACCTTTAATCAAGTGTTACATTGGATTTTATTTTTATGTATTAATATACAATAGGAATTTACACTCTTTCCTGTACAGAGAGCCACAGAATTCAGGTTACTATCTATGCATTTTGCTAAATGGCACAGAGCCTTCACAGCATACTTAGCACAGCCCTGTTGGCTACTGTTGTAGGTAAACCTACAATGACTAACCAATATTGAGATAAGAGAGAGGGAAATGCACCCTGGGGTTCCTTACTGCAGCTTCTCACCACTTTGGGTGCACAAAGCAGCACCAGAACAACTGGAGCAGTCAGTGGGAGGAAGCAGAACCCTGTGAAGGTTCTGCTTCCTTATTTCAGGTCTGCAAACTGCCGCAGGTTCCCTGATAAATCTGAGACAAATCCCTCTCTCTGTGTCTCACCTCTCCAGACTAGGAAAAGACGTATTTGCCCTCTTACGGGGACATCAGGTTTTGCAGCTTTTGGCTCCTGCAGTGTGGATAATAGCACATTTAGATAGTGAGTTGAATCCTCTGGTACTGAGCAGCTGGAGTGTACCCTTAACTTAAAGTCAGTAAACTCTCAAAAGAAATGTTCAGAGGATCACTCTTTGCAGCTACTACGAAGAAGTTCTTCATAGCAAGCAATTTCATGGATCCTTCTTATTACATATAACAACTAAATCAAACCATTAGAATGTTAAGATTCTTTTTAACCTAAACTTCTTAGTTTAAAGCAAAAACCTTGCTTTAAGCGATAAAGATCTGGTGTGATGGCATGCACAGCAACAATGACAGTACCAGCAAACCCCACACAACTGGTAGGTCACCTTCAGAAGGGCATCTTCAATAGTCAAACTGATTTCTGCCTTTCCCCTTCCCATCTGCTTATCTGTCCAAGTAAACCAACTTAGGCTGAAACATGAAAGCAAACGCCTTTGGAATTTTATACTTGTGCTTTCTCTCAATAAAATGTTTGTTTAAAAATGTACCCCAGTACTATATAAGACACATGTCACATCAGTTACAGAAGCACACATCAGATGTGTATTCAGATGTGGTTCTCAGACAGCTTCTGGCCAGACACAACTGGGCAAGACAGAAAGCCTTTCTGGCACTTTCTGAGCACATCTCTCAGCGATGGATCAGCAGCACTTCTCAGCTATGGCCACAGGGATTCATCTGCTCTAAAAATGCTGACTTACGGGTCATGGCAAGACCTCTGCACTGTGCACTGGGGGCCTGTAGCTTAAAATGGAGCCAAAGCAAGGTGAAAAGTTGAGAGAGTGCCTCTGATCAAGTGCCTGAAGGTTGATTTGCACTCTGAAGTCTGACAATTCATGAGCCTCATGGCCCATGGACCTGGATACCAGATATATAAAGAACCAATCATCTCAATTATCCTCTCTGTCTCACTGGGTGAAATGTGCCCCTGTGTGGCAGGGCCAGCAGGAGACCTATGTATCATTTGTGTCCTGTGCTGAGGGCTGGAGAGAGCTGAGTGACATGCATACATTCTGCTGGTCATCTGGCATGGGGGGAACTGAACTGATTCAGGCTTTCCCTGATGATCTGTTTCTCCCTCTCCTGGGATATATCAGGATCCCTGCACATATTTAATCATAACCACCCTCTATAACTAAGTGTTCCACAAATGCATGGAGCTTCGTTTCCTGTAGATTAGTGCTTGAACTGTTTAATTCCTCCATCCTGCATACTTCAGCAAGCCTATCCCTTCTAGCCTGCATTTTGTCCCAAGCTTTCTCCCAAGTCTGCTAGATTGAGCAAACAGGCTAATAGACAACCAGCCAACTGTTTGTTGTCCCTGATTGTGGAGAAGGGCTGAGTTCACTGCCTTTGCCCCAATGATGATGTTATGCTGAGTCTCTATTTCATACTCTGTCAACAACCATCACTCTGTGTGGAGGGACCGCCTGTATTTCTCAGCATTGCTCCCTTGCCAGCACTGGCTGAAATTGGTCAAAAAGTTCCAAATGAATTGAGAAAGGCTGAGATTGCCAGCCAGTGTGACTGCAGGAGTGGTTGTGTTTGAGGAATCCGACTGTAATCTGGAGAGGGAGCTTACCAGAAAGGGACAGGAACCATTTAGGCTAGAGAAACTTTGGCTTGCAAACAAAGAATGTAAACTGACTATGAATCATTTGAAGCTGGCATCTGGAGGGAAATCTTTAACTAGCAGAGCAGGGAGGCTCTAGAACTGCCACGTGAGGGAGCACAGCTACAAGAAAATGGTAAACTTTTATGATGGCACTTGATGAAAGGAATTAGATAATGCAGCTGCCTGCAACAGAGGCAGCAAAAACACCATGACTCACCAGGAACGTTCTCTGTGTTCCAAATGTGTGTGTACATCTTGTGTGTGGGTGGATGTGTGGTAGGGATGCACATATATGAACTTCAATTGTGCTGAAAGTTAAATGAAAGATCAAGCCCGCTCATGCTCTCATTCAGGAAAGGGAACATTTTGTCTGTGGCAGAAACAGGACTGCTTTCTATTTGCACTCGCTAGAAATCCCAACAAGATAATGTTGTGGACAGAGTCCCTTGAAACCCTTGCTCTGACCTGACAGTATGAAGTGGGTACCTTCTCTTCTGATGTCATACTGGTTTCCCCAGGTATGCTGGAAATGGCTTGGAAGTCAGTTTTGGGATTAAAACAAAGCTGAGGTTCCTCAGCACTTGTCATAATTACGTGTAATTAAACCACAGTGGAAAATCAAAGCCTTACAGACAACGCAACGTTTATTCCACAAAACCGTATTGCCTAAGAGAAAACTGGCTTCTGTCTGAAGCCCTGGAAGTCTGACAGGCCTTCCTCTCACTCTGTCTTCTGATGACTCCTCAGCAATGGTCCAGAACAGAAGCCCAAAGCAGATTTGTGTGCCAACATGCACACAGCATGGCCCCAGTGATTCTCACTGCTTCCAGAGAGGCCCCAGCAGGACTGGGAGAGTGTACTCCAACAACCACCTATGCAGTCTGAACGCTACCTGTGAGAGCTCTGGGCAGTGTGGAGCATTTACGCATAGCCTGCAAGGAAAACAAGTGCTGAAGGTATCTTTCTCAGAGTTGATTTAGATGAGGCACTATATACTGCTCTGCACTCACCAGAGTTAACCAATTCCCTTCCTCCTCCAGTGGCCTGACTGGCAATCAGAACAGCTGGGGGTTGTGGTCCAAGGGAAACATCTACACTAGAACACAGGGAATAGTTTTGGGTTAAGCTTGCTGGCACAAGAAGAAGACAGGCTATGAGACACAATACTTGTGACTCTTCCAGTCAGATATATGCCTCCTGTTAAGCAGAATATCAGTTGGATTTCCAAGACTCCATGTACAACATTTTGCAGGTCCTCCTCTGCCAGTACTACACCACTGTGTTTGTGATGAACAGAAATTTGTAGAAACACTGAGAGGAAGGCAGAGAAATGCCTAAGAGAAGTTAGTTCAGTTGTGTTTAGCAATGTAGTTCACTTCCAAAGACAACACCAATGTCCAAAAGCTGCTTATGCAAAAGAAATAATATTCCATTGCTGCCTGCAATAATTCAGTTCAGCTGCTTTTCACAGGAAGAGGAAAAGCCCCTGACTTACCAACATCTGGGCAGAGTCTATGAACAGCTTCCCTTCTATGGCATACTACACTGGTATACATTGAAACAGATATTTGAAGAACAAAAATTATGATGCTGGTGAAATTACAGGCTCTGAATATTTTGTCCAGGGAGATGAGGGTTTATGTTGTCCCTGCTTTGCAATTAGGGCCTCTGAGAAGCTCTGCCACAAACACTGCCTAAAGCATTTAAAAATACTCTAGCTTGGCTCTACTTGCTGTTTGAACATGCTGTGGAGCTGTGACACTGGGAAAAGCTTCCAGACTCCTAATAGCTTATCAAAAAGGACAGGTTCCTTCTATTTACCACAGCATTTTGACTAAGCTATACCCCAGGAACTAGACATTATTTCAGTGTTTGATCTCCAGGTTAACACAGCTATTTAAGTGTGACAAGAATTGGTCTTGCACAGGAAGTAAGGTTAAGGTTAAAAACTGATTAGAATCAAGAGAGAGTTCAAAGTGCTTCCAAATTTATCTGCTGCCAAGGACAGATGACACTAGTCTTCATGCTCCTGGCAGAGGCTACAGGGAGAGGAAAGGGAAGTATTTGGCCTGGTAAAGTCCTTGAAGAGAAATACACTGTGCCTCAGATTTTCCACCTCTACAGACAGGGCCTGTGATGATGTTCAGCCTTTGCACTCCTGGAATAAGTGGATACACACACCAGCAAGGTTGCCAGTCCAGAAGCTAATGATATTCAAAATAAAAGGCTGTGCTGGACACAGGCAAAATAATGTACAATTCTCGCCCTGCTCTTAGTAAAGCATGAGCAAGGTACAGTCATTTCTGACGTTTAAGAACATACTGAGAGGAAGACACTGAGCAGATAATATTGTGATCAGCCAAGTCTTGACTCCTTGCATAGAACAAGGCTGACTGATTTACAAGCTTCTTTATACCTACTCACACATTACTGTACTAAAGCAATTAATAAGATAGCCACGCTGTGATGCCTTAGGAAGGCTGACCTGAAACAGAGACTGGACAGAGCTAGAGAATAAAGTAGATTGCTAATTATTGAAAGGCCTTTAAGGATACACCTTGGGCAGGACAAGAGCCTGGCCAGGGCTACACCCAAGGTGGACCCAAAATGGTCACAAAAAATGGACGACCAGTCATGAGGTCTCACACTTTTATAAGTTTTGGTCCATTTGCATATTGGGGTTTAATTGTCCAATTACAGCTTCAGGTTGTGAGCTCTCATACTTCTTGTTTTCTCTCTTCAGTCCACCACATATGCTTTTGGGCCTGAAAGTTGTTCTTGGTCTCCAGCAGGAAATGGATTTGTTTTGTCTCCCTACTCTGTGAAGAGCGCTTACTAGCACTTAATATGAGGCTCAGAACTGCACCCCTAGGCAGCACAGAATCTGAAAAACATGAAAGCTCAAGCTTAAGGCATCAGCTGAACTAAGCATGTCCCTACCAATTTAGGGAGGAAAGGCCTATGGACAAATACTGAGATGGCCTGCATAATTATGCTAGAAGTACAAAGTGAAATGACCACTTTCCATGTCAAAGAGTTTACAGTCAATAGACAACAGCTGAATTTAAAAGAGAGTTCAAAGAAGTGCAAGATCCCTGTCAGATGAACTGTAGCACGCTGTGCAATCACACTCCTCACTAAAGCTGGGGAGCTGATCAAAAGAATGGTAAATAAGTATTGAAGATTCACACCAAATAAAAAAATCCTGGGAGTGCAATTACTTCAACTAAAACACAAAATCCTTGGTTTAGTACTCCCTTCAACAACAACAAAACCCCAACAACAATCAAACTAACAGATTTTGCTAAAATTCAGAGTCCAATACTTAAATTTTAGATACAATCGTTCCTACTCATGGAAAGAGTATTAGCTTCAAATATCAAGTGTTGAGCATCAGGTATCAGCTTCTGAATCCATTTCTGTATCTTTGAGAAGAGATGAGTTTTGAGTCACTACATCTGGAATTTCTTCACTCGAGCATAATGGAGACAATTAGGTTGTTCAGTTCAAGTTCAAAAATATCATGTAGTCATCTCTTCATGCAAGCTGGCTTTCCCAACATTCAGCAGGTATGTCCCTTAGCATCTCTTTATAGTTCAAATCCAAATTTCCAATATAAAACCTAAAGTTTCTATTCTTTTTCTTCCTGCCCTTTTCTGTCTAGCAAAACAAACTTTTTCTAACCTTTCCATGCAAAATGGAAGACTATTACACAATGAAACAGCTGTGATCCAGATTACGTATTCCCTGAACATTTTTCCTAAAACAATAACCTTTCTCATTTTATTTCTCAAAATTTAGACCAGTTAGAGCTCAGCTGGAAACACCTTTGCTGAGCTTGCTGCTGGGATAACTCAGACTTTCACAGGAATTTACATCCTAGTAATTTCAATCTACTCAAGGGAAAAAAAAAACCAGCCTCTCCCCATACTTATTAATGGGAGAGAACAACAATGCATGGTACCATTACAGCTGGGGTTTGACTCTTCTAACATTTGCCAGCTACGAGTTGGAACTGGCTGCTTAAGCTGCCAACTGTAGTTGGTGAAAAGACACTGAATCATCCAGAAAATGGTACCTTCAGCCCTAGACAACATCTGAGTGGCAGAAATCAGGGCATGCTGCTCACTGCCTCCAAAAGACAGAGAGACATATGGCTACTGCAGTGGGTAGAAGTTCTGTTAGTGGCTAGAGCCCTTGAGACTGTCTGGGAGCCTCCTGAGGGTGGTTCTCAGTTTGCCTCACCACAGAGGTTAGGTACAGCACCGATGTGACTCTGGCACCGCCACAGAGGAAGTCCTAATTCCCTGCTCATTTCTAGCAACCAAACGCCTGTCCTCAAAAAAGCCCTTCTGAAACTTGCTAGAGGCTGGCAGTGATTGCTTAATTTTTCTAAAATATGAGTCAGGAAGAACATCTAGCTTTTTATCCAGAATAATTCAAGGCTTAACTGTACAGACTGTACTCAGGCAAGCTTTCCTTTAAACAAGTACAGTCTGAACACAGGAGCTGCAAGATGTTATTTCTGTCCAATCTGCAATTTTCAGCCAAAATTCTAGATTTCATAAACTTAAAAATTACAGGTTTGAGCTCTGACAGAGTTTTGACGTGTACCTGAAACGCCCAATTTCTCTTCGCCTTTGTAGATCTGCAATTACCAAGTGGTGAATTCGTTTCTAATTTTCAGTGCAGAACAAATCCCTTCAAATGTCTTGCAAATCCCCAAACCTGGGAATGTACAAAGAAAGCAAAAGCAGACTGACCGAGATTAATTTATTTTACAGTTTTGAATTGTTGAGCTGACAAATGCACAAACTTATTCCAATGAGTTCGGCCAACAATGTGGAAACCATTGCCTCCCAGTCTGTCAGCTACATCATGTAACAACAGCCATGCTCCATGTGAATCCACACCTCCCTGTACAGCTACCTCACCTACCTCTGGCTGGGGAAGGCACCGAATTCGGCCCTTATAAGCTCATGGATGTTCATCCCTGAGCTGTGCAGGAACATCCTCTTAATGTGGGCCTAGGTGGTTTTGATTCAACTATGTTGTTACAACAGACTGGAGAAAAAAGCACAAGATGTGCTGGACGGAGAGCGGGATCCAGCAACAGCTCAGCCTGCACTTTTTGTGAAGCCTTGCTCTCCACCATCTTTCTGGACACTCTTCAGCAGCCATGGCACCAACAGTATATAACTTACAGACTTTGAGATTTTGGGCAGTCGTGAGTGTTCATGAAGTGGTGTAAAGACATGTGAAACAGCAGAAGGAGGAGGAATGACAAGATGCCACCTCAAGGGGAACTTAACTGAGAACATTTGACCTGCCTTTCTCCAGGAGGGGCTCAGCCCTGGTGCACCAACCAGACCTGTCTGTGTCTATAGAGACTGCACACCGGCACGCTGTCACCGAGGCAGGGAACATGCCAGAAGCACACTGATCTCTGCAGACAGGGTTGTAAATCATCATCATGGGGGTCTGGGGTGTATGCTGGGTGGGAATCTCTCCTGCCATCCTGATGCCTTTTCACTGGTCCTAAAATCACAAGCCAGGCACAGTTAGGGTGATAAAAAGGAGTTACCTTTATAAGGATCCTTAGGTGCACAATTCACCAAGTGGAAAATGCCAAAGATGCATACACAGCATAATGAGTATACATTTTTAATAGGTTTTGCAAATTGGCATATCTGACAAGAATTCCCAATTAGAAGCATAGCTGGTGAGGTAATCCCCCCAGTTCAACTCCTTTTTGAATGTCCCCTCCTCTATGTAGGGACTAAACTCTGTTTATAAAAATATGACTCAAAGACTGTGTTTATAAAAATATGTCTCAACCTTGGTTCCCAGGAAGAACCAAGATAGGATAGGAGCCTCAGACCCCCAGCTTGAAACCTTTGGAATTTGTTTTGTTTCTCTGATCAGGTAGGGTCAGGAAAAGTACTGGAGACTGGCTACAAATACAATGAAAGGCTACAGAGCTACAAATGTTTGTGTAAAGAACACTGAGAATATATAAAAGAAGACAAGACAAAAAAAAAATCAATTTGGCATCAATCCAAACTGATTTTGAACCTAACAAAAGATATCGATCCAAGCCTCCTCCTCTGCCCACCTCTGAAATGTTTTCCCAGTGCCAGTCTATTTTATCATTTAATGCACATGCCTATTCTCCTTGTGAGCATTTCTGTGGGTTTTGGAAAGCATCTACTGATTAATGGTGTCATCAATTTGTTCAAACTTTCTGACTCATTACTAATTGCACTTTGTTTTCTACAGTTTAGGGAGGATGGTGAAGTTCTTCCTTAATCTTCCTAAAATCTTTCAAGGAACATTTCATTCTTCAGCATGGCTTAGATGTTTCATTTTTCTATGTGTCACCTTACTCCTTACAAGGTGCCTGTCACTGTAATTAGTGATGTTTTAAAGCTCCTGCATGTGATTCTAGTCTGTGCTGCTCCATTCACTTTGATGAAGCTCTGCTGCTTCACATCCACCGAAGTTCTTGCCTGTGGCTGAGATTTTAGGTATACATTTGAAGAGAAAATTAAGAGAAATCTAGGTTAGTTTTATCCTTGGTTGCTGGCCCATGATGCATTATAAATGCCTTGCCAGGAATGAAAAAACTCAATTAGTGCAATTCGGTACTCAGATATGGTACCAACCATATTCAGAGACAGAATTTCCAAAGGAAAACCAAAAATCTGAACCAAAAAAAAAAAAAAAAACCACCCACCAAAAAACCCAAAAAAAAAACCACCCCAAAAAAACCCACTACAAAAAAATCAGTCTTGGCATCTGAAACAGATTTCCAACACCCTCTCCCAGCTCCCCATGCTTCCCTTGGGCTGTCTGAGAAATAACAGATGCAAATGGGTTACTTTTGAAAGTGCAGCATTTCCTCCACAGCTGAGGCAGTGTGAAAATCCATCTGAAGCCCAGCAGACATCCCCATGAGCAAGTCGCCTCTGAGCTTTGCCAGTAAGGATACATTTCACCATACTGTACCATAAAGAGAAAACCAGACAACCACCTTCTGGCTGCATCACAGAGCAGGGAAGCCCTCCTTTCTCCCCACTGCAGAATACCAATTAAAACATGTTTCAAGCCCTCTATTCCTAGTAGGAGCTTAATGCAGCACCAAGTTAGCCTGTTTCTTCCCCTAAAAGCATTCTCTTCACACACCACACTCACACAACCCCCATGAGGTGCAATGTTTTCTCCCCTTTCCTTTGTTTCTGTGGCTGGCAAGCCAGAGCTGAAGGAAAACCAGTCTGATGAGCGTTTGATAAAATTCCAGGCTGAAACACTGCACTTTTTGATTTATTTAGCATTCAAACATCCCCAAGAGCTTCTTCAGTTTTGCATCCCAGCCTCTGGCAGTTTTAGAGTGCAGCTTTCTCTACAATAGCTCAAAGTTAAGAGAAGTCCTTGTGCCAGGTTCAAATATACTGCCGGTAAAAGGACAGTCTGTCTCCAAATGACACTTTTGGGTTGCCTATCTGTATCCCTTTAGTGATTTGCATGTTATGTTTATGTACTTGCCCAGATATATACTGGGGGTTTCTCTGCTTGTTTTTCCTGTGGCTATTGCTATCAGCACTTCCAGTTCAGGTTATAAAGAAGCTTTCTGCTTGTTTCATGTATCATCACTAAATGCAAATAGCAGGTAACAGCTCATTTCAGCCAGGGTAGTATTGCTACCAGACATTAAAGAACTGAGCAGACACAAGGAAATTAAATTAGCTTTCACGTGTTGCTCTCACAGACCCTATAAAATTCAACTGTAGAAACTGGAAAATAATTATTCTAAAACCTCTTGTCTAGACTGAGCAACTGTGGCATAAAGGAGACATAAAGGAAAAATATAGTGAGCTTCTCTTTACCCAGCCCACAGCTCAGTGGCTACACACCACTGGAACTAAAAAATGCTTTAGCTTCAGTGATGTTTTGTTCACCCAGCAGATCTCCCCTGTAATGCCCACAGCAGTGAAATGCCATCCTGTGCCATGCTGTGCCATCCTTCACTGTTCAGCAAAGACTCTCAGCAGTTCTTCAGAGCTGCTAAGGACATGTAGCTGTCTAGGCATGGTGTCTACACAGAAATACAATTTGCTGTGGCCCCTAGTCCTTATATAATTGTTGCAGTCCCAAGGCAGTAACAGAGAGGAGGAGCACAGGGTACCATGGTGCTGCTTTGGGGCTGTATGAGGAATGCTAATCCAGAGGCACAGTCTGCGTTTGTGTTGCTGGAGCCCCTGCACATCATGACCATCTGCTACATGGCATGTCAAACGGAGTAGAGCTCCCGTGCAAAATAACCACACCTGTCAAAATAAAGGCAGAAGTACCTTTGCTGGGGCACCATCTTCTTGCCTTTAAGAGTAACTGGCTACTGTCCAAACCCTGGAAAGTACTGAATGTGTTAACATGAAAACAGGATCAACACCTTAGAGGTATCTTACTGTTTAAAATATGAGCCTGTTCTTTTTCTCTGGAAGATCTACGGCAGGCACAGGGCTGCAATGTTAAGTTTTGATCCTATTTACATTTCTTTCTGAGACAGCACTAGGGAAATGTAATTGTTCTGTAAGTTCCACAATCAATTCCAATACTAATACACATATATATAAGTATGTGATCTGGAAACACTGTGCAACCCAGATTTCTGGAATGTCCTGTTGTCAGGAGTACCAAATGGGGAGCATGTTATTCCCCCTGATGTACTCCCCCTGGAGGCAGCTGAGAAATGAACCTTTCATAAAGCACTAGCATTGCCATTGCTGTAATTCAGGAAGTAAAAGGGAGATGAAGGCTCTGGGCGTTTTTCTCACAAAGTTTTGTCTAAAATCAATATGAAATACACAGGTACTCCTTACAAAAAATACATCAACATAATTGTTTACACCCATAAGATCGAGTTGTCCATATTTTTTAGTATAAATGTTGGTAAGCTGTATTATTTTTCCTCCTTCCATCTCTTTGTTGCTAATTCACATAGAATATCTATCAGGTTTAATATCTCCTTAAACATTAACAGAATGGATAGCTTCATACTGTAAGCTAGAACAAATCTTCCAAATGGAAAGAAAACCAAATTGCTTGGACATAATTTTGGCTTTTAATGCCATCTGTGTTAGCATTTCTGCACTGCTCAAAAATGAGGGAAGACTATTTCAGCTCTGGCTTTGGCTCTGCTTGGTACAGTATCAAGCAGAAGTAAAAGCACCATACCTCAGCAAGATGCATGGCACTTCATATCTGACTTCCCGCCAGTCTCCATGCTTAGCACGAAAGCCTCCATTTTTACTGCCCCTTCCAAAATTCGGCAAATTCTGTCTGTAATAACAGAGGATTCAGCAAGGCCAAGTGCAAGGTCCTTCACGTGGGTCAAGGTAATCCCAAGCACAAACACAGGCTGAACAGAGCATGGATTGAGAGCAGCCCTGCCGAGAAGGACTCAGGGGTGCTGGTGGATGAGAGCTGGACAGGAGCCAGCTGTGTGCACCTGCATCCCTGAAACCAACCATGTCCTGGGCTGCATCCAAAGAATGATGCACAGGTTGAGAAGAGGATTCTGCCCCTCTGCTCTCATAACACTCCCCCTGCAGTACTGCATCCCCAATATAGGAAGGACAAGGAACCTGCTGGAACAAGTGCACAGGAGGGCCGTGAAGATGCTCAGAGGGCTGATGCACCTCTGCTACAAAGACAGACTGAGAGAGTTGAGATTGTTCTGTCTGGAGTAGGGAAGGCTCTGGGGAAACCTTAGAGCCCCTTCCAGTGCCTAAAGGGGCTCCAAGAGAGCTGGAAAGGGACTTTAAGGGCCAGGAGTTACAGGACAAAGGGGAATGGCTTCAAATTGCCAGAGAGGAGGGTATGATAGGACGTTGGGAAGCAATTCTTGACTGTAAGGGTGGTGAGGCGCTGGCACAGATTGACCAGAGAAGTGGTTGGTGCGCCATCCCTGGAAATGTTCAAGGCCACGTGGGAGCAGGCTAGAATTATCTTTAGGGTCACCTCCAACCCGAAGCATTCTGAGATCCTTTGATTTTGTCACCCTACACACAAGTTTGATCTTTAGCTGAAAGAAATCCTTATGAAAATGTGCTTCATTGCAGAACTGCAAGGTATGAAATTATCTCTTTTTTTCAGCGTTTAATCACATCAAGATGTCACTGAATTCTTGTTCTTTCAGTGAGAATAGAAACTCCTGATCTGCCTTATGACACATTATTATGTTTACTCATATGCATCTTCCAATATATACAGTTTAAACCCATGTTCCTGCTTATTTGAACCCAGAGCAAGAAAACCAGTTCAGTCTAATATCTGTCCCCTTCCCCCATCTTCACTGTGGCATGCATTTACCAGGTTGGAGGCTACAACCCCACATAACTTCACCCAACACAATGCACGTCATATAAATGGCACAGGAAAAGGCAGTGTGCTGTGTAATCCTGCTAACATGTATGTGGATTGATGTTCAACTTGAGTTAAACAAACCCCTTATTTGTTTGTACTGATAAAGACTAAGTAAACAGCAACTGCTGGGACTCAGGCAGAAATGTATCTGTGGCATGGAGTGTAAAGTCCTGTTTGAAATTTTTTAATGGTTCTCAGTTAGGCACTGTTAGTTTTCATGTGCAAAGACAGCTTCTGAAGATTGTCCTCCTCTTTGTCATTTAACATCACTTAAACAAGGGATTGGGAGAACAGAAGAAGCTTTACAAGGCAACTCAAAATGTCTCCTGTTCCATGCCTATCACAAAGGTGCACACAAAAGAATAAATAACATATAGATGAACATAAAGAGTCGAATCCTTACCTGCCCTCCTTTAGGCTGGTATTTGATATTATCTGTTGACCCAATTTTGGACCTGACATTCTTGAGGTCAGGTAGAGGCTGATTAATAACTCGGAGCTGCTTTGGAGTGGCTGGAGATTTAGGAGGGGTGCGAATTATGGCAACTTTTTTCTCAGTAGGTACCAGTATTGCAGATTTGGGGGTCCCAGGAGTGTGGGGAGTTCTGGAGTAACTGGGTGTCCCTGGAGTGCCTGGGGTGCGGGAGGCATAGCTTGGTGGTGTCCCTGGAGTGATGGCAGTGGAGCCAGGAGTAGTGGGGGTAGAAGTTCCACTTTTTCCCGTTCTGCTACGAATTGGCTCTGACCCTACATTTGGAAAAAAAAAAAAAAAACAAAAACCACAGCTTTAGAGCCACAGAAGTACATCTCTTCTTCCCTTTGTACTCCCAAAACTGCATCCCTATGTGCCAAGTGAGATACAGCTCTAAAGATAGCAGTGCTACTGCTGGAACAGCAGCTGGAATGGGTCTCTCTGTGTCTTACTTTGCTAATCAACCTGCCAGGAACTACCTTGCCATGAGAGGTTGAGCTAATGCCCCCAGAATGACTGAGCTCTGCGTTCTGTAACACAGGAATGCTTCTCACAGTATCTCTGCTTCCTGCAATGCTGGCTAAACTCCTTTTGGCACATCATCACATTTATTTCCATTTTGGGGAAAGAACGAGAAGCATCCTTGGAATCCAACCTTTGGGACTTGATCCAACCAATTTCAATGGACCTGGGCAATAAACTAGAAAGCAGTAAAAATTCTGATGATATTCCTGAAATGAAAAGCTGTGAGTGCCTGGCTGGTGCCATTTCTCATACCACTGCTGGTAAACTGCAGGTGAACCCCAGGTGAGCATTAAACTGGTGCACAAACTATAGCTCTTTTGTGTGGATGGGTACATGTCCTCACATTCAATTGCTATTTTTCATTAGTGCTGTGAAAGAAAGCCATTACCAGAGGCAATCTGGATAAAAAGTCACATTCTACTTACATTTGTATGCAAGTAAAAAAAAAACAAACCCAACTATGTAATTTTGTAGCAGCTCCACTCAGTGTTTATGGCATTTCCAGTCCTTTTCACTGGGCACAAGGATCAGTTTAGTTGTGCTTTCTGCAGCCAGCTCTGCTCCTAACTCTCAAATAAACAGAAGCTGAGATATCTCCAAAGTAAAATTTTGCTGAGAATGCTTACGGAGGGAAAGATCAAACTAACTCTCAAAACCTGGGAACCCCAATGCCAAATGGGTGCATGTATGTTTTCACTCTTCAAATGTAAAGAAATTATAAATCCAATGGGCCTCTCAAAAGCATCCAGTGAGACTAAACAAATTCTTATTTAAAGTATTTGCCAATCATTCTGTTTATGCAATGATGGTGGCCCAAACCCAATGCACTCCTGTCCCTGGGGCTCAGGACTCTTTGCTCTACACAATTCATTAGGCAGACTGAACATACTCCACTCCCCTCCCATTTCCCTGAACAGGTTTCTCTCTTTCCAAACCAACCCTAAAGCTTCTCACTAAACCATCTGAGACAGAAAGGGAATTCTTTTATTCCCACCTCCTTGCAGGTCTGGTGTATTTATTTTTCATTCCTCAGCCCTTCACCACACTGCCAAATGTTTAATGGTCTCTCACTCCTGCTCAGGAGAATGGGCTGGCTGCTGTGGCAGCAGGAGGTGACTCTGCTATCAAAGGGTCTCTATTTTACCTTTGGGGCATCACTTATGAATTTCTAAAGACTTTTTTTGTAGAATTTAATCATCTACTTCCCTTAAGCTGTCTTAAAAAGGGGTGAGATTAGTTTCTAAAGAGAGAAGACAGAGGAACTCCTATTGGAAAGCAGGAAGCCACATGTGGGTTCTAAGGCCTGGCTAAAAGTTCTGGGGTTATTTAGTAAATTGTCTTTGTCCTGTAGTTTATTTTGTCTTGTGATTTGATAACTTTGTTCCTCATAAAAGGAACCCAGCTGGTTCACTATCTTAACTGCCCCCAGTGAGTCACTCTGCTAGTTAACACCTCAATTCTCAGCAGAGATTTTACCCTAGGAGTAGAGCATGGGGAGATAATTACTGGGAAACAGCAAATGAATGACTGTAACTATCAGGTTCACTTTTCCAAGATCCATCAGAAAATTTCAGGTTGTTTACTTCAGTTTTGACTCATTATTTCTTGCTGCTATTCGTAAACGCTCTGTGTTAAATACCTCACCCAGCTCTGAGCTCCCTGTAAAGGCATTTTCTAGCATCAGCAATTAGTATGGGCAGCAGATCTCACTCTGGGCACTGCAGATGCACCCTGTCCCTGCTCTCAGGCACTTGGCATATGAACAAAACCAGTCTGTGGGCTCTGATTTCCAACAGCACACCCCAGACCCACTCTGTTCTCAAAGGCAGGGACATGATGCTGTGCAAAGTGACAAATCTCAGGAGGATGGGGACAACCACAGAAGCAGGAGAAGGTTAATATGCAAAAAAAAAGGACAACATACGGGTAGTCCGTCGTACTGAAGAGGAAAGAGAAGCTGTGAGGGAGAGGGAGTTCTCCTCTCTGTCTCGGTCTCCTGATACACCTCGTCGAGGAGGAAGGATAGAGGAAGGCCTTGGGAGAGATGAACGCTTCTCGGGGCTCTTGCTCACTCCATCCTAATGGCAGCACAACAAGAAAGGAAGGTTTAGTTTTCAGAACTCATTCTTTGGGCTGTGATTTCCCTTATCTATACACAGAGGGGGAAATCTAATCCTCTGGGCCCAGTTTGCTCCTCACACAGGAACCTGAGGGCATCAGTCACCCTCCACACTCTGCTTTAGCTCCCTGGTGCTTCTTTACTGCATCAAAATATCTTCGGATGACTATCCTGAGATATATAGGGATCTTCTTAGATCTAAATATGGCTGGATCCCAGAGCTGGCTCTTAACAAGTAAAAAGGTGGGGTTTTAAGTGCAAGTTGAAAGTAAAAGAACTCTCTAGAGCTCAAGTGTGAAATTCCTATGTGAATTTACCTGCAAAGTAACTGCACTACTGGTGTCCAGAATACAGCATGCACTAGATTGGTAGGTGTTGGGTGGTTTTTGCATATTCAAACACTAACTTGTAAATTTCTTATGGAGATAAATTTTTAGCTACAAGTTGTGTTGGTTTTTTCTGTTTGTTTTTTTTCTTTTTCTTTTGAGTGTGGGATTATAAATTCTGTTGTTTTAATTCCTTCTATAATAATAATATGTTTATTTTTTGAAATCAGTGCATATCTTCTCTTCACCAGGGTGAAGTAAACCCCTCTTTACCATTAAGGCAGTAGACATGTATGTTAGAATATTTTTGAGCTTATGGGATGTGCAGCCAAAGACAGACCAGCATAAACACAAAGGATGATGGTCCCAACCAGTAAAAGACACACCAAATATGGCATTAAACAAAACATATAAGTCAATGTTAAAACCAATTTTTAAACAGGGATAGTTAACTCACCATAATGATTTGAAACACAAGTGAAATGTAAACACAGAGAAGTTGGAATGGACTGCCAAACATATTTTTAAATTTATACTGCAACTTCTTCACAAAGTCCTATGCATTGACTAAATTTAGTTCCTTGAGCATTTGAATTCTGCTCCATTCTATCACCTACTGCTGGTAATTAGAATTGTACCCTCCTATGCTGGAGACTGAATTTGATTTTGAAGAATATTAATAGGTCAAAAATTACGTTTTTTTAAACTTGGATGGCAAATTAGTCCTGCTGTTCTTTACCACCTACCCACTTGCAAATGGCTGTAACTTCTTGGCAGTTACTGAAGTAGTATGATCAACAGAAAGAAGATATGTCTTTCCAGTTATAGCTTATTTCACTCACATTTCCTCTGGAGTATCTCCATTTTTATCCATTTTGTAGCAGAGATCTTGTAGCCTGCTAATCAGTTTTCCTGCCACTGGATGTAAGTAATCCCACAGGAGCTTTGCAGACAATTACTCAAATTCAGTGGGTAGATAATGTGTTTCATGGAGTTCATCTGTGCATCTCTAACTCTCTTCACCAACTCTGCTACCTTACCTTAGCATATGATTTTGAGTCTCTTGGGCCTGCAGAGGAGGGCCGAACAAAATAACTGTCTGTATCGAGAAATGTGGCCCTTTTAGTGGTTAATGAGCAAGCTGAGCTGGGTCTTGGAGGAAGCAATGACTTTGCTCTAGACTTTGAGGCAGGAATCTTTGACAAAGAGGCAGTCTAGTCATGAGAAAACAAACAAAACACAACATGAAGCTGGACAAAAGGAAAATACATGCAACATGGACCAAAAAAAAAAAAAATTGCCAAGCTATGAATTAATACTTTTCCTGTGTCTGGTAACGGTCTTCGCAGATCTGACAATTGTGGAAGTTTCAGTTTTGTGTTGTTTGACTGAAACTACCTAGGTCTGGACAGAGTAATTGATTCTAGGAATCTGCCTTTTTCTGCAGATGCTATTTTTGTCTTGTGCTATTAGGAAAATATTGGTGCCAGGCATGGCATTTAACTGGTACAACTGCTGGTTGACTGAAGTAAAAACAAGTGCAAAGCCACAGGAGCACCAAGAGATCCCAGCCCTTTAAAGCTGAAATATATCCCTTCAGGCTAAAATCAAGACTAAAACAGTGGGAATCTTTAGAAGCAAAGTTACACCAGTATTCCCACAACAGCAGGAGGACAAGACAGTATTCCTTCTTTTGCCACTGTGTACAGACAAAATCCCTAACACACCCCAGATACTGCTCTGTGCATTTCGTGCCACTCCACAGAAATTCATACATTTATATTGGCAGCATGGAGTCCTGGCATGAGGAAAGCCATATATGGTGCAAAGGTTGACATGGTATGTTATTGTGAACAAATACTTGTTTGATACCAAAATATGACAATTCTGTATTGAAAGAACAATTAAACACCAACAGGACAGACAGAAAATCTTTAGAAAGAAAATACTTAGAAGCACTCTACTGCTTAACAAAAAGGAATCTCCTTGGAACAGAACAGAACTACTTGCTGAAGAAGCACTTTTTTTCTTCCATAGCTATAACTGATACTACAAAGAACAATTGAAAAGGGGTTACCTTGGTAGTCCTGATCCTCTCTGTAGCCTTACTAGCAGGAAATTACACATAGGAACAATACCTGTGGGCCTGTCATTCTGGGATCTGTACTGAATTTTAGCACTGAATTTGGCATTTCATCTCAATCAATCTCCTAAACATTCCCAATGTTCAGAAAAGGTACATGAGTTGCTTCTAATTTGTCTCGTTAGAAAATGAGAAAAGAATGGGCTGTCCAGCTCTGACAGGCCTCTGGCTTAGGCTATATACTCAGCCTATGGAAAACTGAGGCTGGTGTGCTCAATGTCATCCATGGCATCACCCACATGATTAGGAGTTGCAGAACTGTGTAACAAGCAATTCCAGTCCTACCATACAGCTGAAAGGAGTTCTATTGGATGTCATCCTCCAGACCAAGTAGCAACACAAGAAATTAGGATGAAAGTGCTTTACTAGCAAGAACATATTCCCATAATGAGTTTTGCAACACGTTTATGTCTCTTTCTTTTTTAATACTTATTTTACTGTTTGAGAACAAACAGAAGAAAACCAGTGAATAATTATTTTACACAGAAACGACATAATATGTGTTTCTGTCAAATCAAAAGCTTTTCCAGACTTTGACTGGTTTGTCACAGTTCAATTTATGGGTCTCATCCATTTGTGAAACTTTGGATCCTGTTTGGAAATCTGTGAAGGTATTTATTGATTCTGAAACTCTATGGAAGCAAGGTATCTACGTTGAGTGGCCCGAAGAAGCAAACATTCTGCAAGCACCTTTCACCTGGCTTTCAGAACTAGAGATAGAACTAAGCACGCAGTGTTTGAGGGCCAAATCTTCATTCTGTGGTTTTCACCATATTTAACTTGCATGCATGAAATTACTCCTATAATGAGGCTGAAAAACTCTTACAGATTAAGGTTCTAGTCACAGTGCAAAGACTTCTCAGTCATATTTCTCAATGTCCTCTGTGAATACATGAATCTAATGTGGATGCGAAAGATGGACAACACTGAGATCTGTCAATGGAACAGATGGGGAAAAGGCATGACCTTGAGCTACTGCACGGCTCTGGTTATCATAGTCTAGAGTCCCTTCATGTTATTTAGGTAACAAGGCACTTTCTAGCATCAGTAATAGCAACAGAACCTGCCCAAAGCTGGTTGAGCAAGCAAAGAAATCATGTCTCAATCCCTGCAGAGAAACAGTTTCTGTTTGCAACACATTACCTCTGACCTCTGTTTTAATTTATGTTGCTGGAGGGGTCAGCTGTCCAGAGGACAAAGATTTATGTAACTCTCACTGAAAACTCAGCGACTGCTGGAAGTGGGGATGCAGAACCCTCATTTTATTTTAAGGTGCTCCTAACACATGGCACAGGTTTTCATCACCTCACTGTGAATGGCAGTAATCTGCTTCCAGCAGATGGAACTGTTTAGCTTTTCCTGAACTTGTCCTGTGTAAACTGCAGTCTGAACATGAATAACAAAACTGACCAGGCTGGGTGATCTAACATTACCAGTGGAGAGGAAAAGGCTGCACTTGAAGGACATAAAAGCTGAAAACCACAAAGAAACAAAACAACAAAAACAGGGAGAGATCTTTATAAAAGCAGAGACAAAGGTGAGGCACAGAAGAGAAAATGTCCAAGAGGTAAGTATGGCAACCAGAGAGGCAAGGCAAAAGGGAGAGAAGGTAAGCAGGGGACAGCTTTCTGAACTGTGCTATAACATTAGGGGCATGAACAGGAATGGTATACACGAAGATAATTTCACAGAGTGATTTTGCAGTGCTTGTGCTAGAGCACTCATAAACACCGAAAATGGGCAAGTATTGGCTTCTCTTGTGCAAGTGTTGACGGTCTGTCAAGAGGACAGTAATGCTCAGATGCTCAGACTCAGCCCAGAAACCTGCACAGACCTTACTCACCATACTTGTAATTAGAGCTACTTGTAAAGAAGCTCTAATAGTTTCCCAGTTATGAGCTGGGATAGGTCACACCTGAAAAACCATGGTTCCTCCAAAGCCTCCAACTGGTTATACTGCTCTCAGCACTGCCACTTTCTTATGATTCATTAACAATGTTTTGCACTTCATGTGACATAGCTTTTCTGCTCCCCAAAGAAGTGAGAGGCTGGTTTAACAAATGGAAGAAATCACCCATGGAATATACTAGGAAATACATTGGAAAATTTAGAGAAATTCCGAAGAAATTCTTAATTGTTAATGTTGGGGGATGATCCTGCACGGGGCCAGGAGTTGGACTTGATGATCGTGATGGTCCCTTCCAACTCAACATATTCTATGATAACAATGACGAAGTGTGCTACAGATGTGAATTAGCATGTGTCACTGTCATGGAAAAAATAATTGCATAGGGGACAGTGAATGGAGGCTGATTTCCTGGGGATTTTGGAGGGATGGGACAGAAACCGTGGAGGGTCAGCAAGGAGTGAGGGAGTCTTTCCTTAAGAGAGCCAGACACAGGAAGCAGAAAAGGCTGTAGAGCAGCTGAAGGCAAGGCAAGGCAAGGTTGTAATCTGACAGGTTATAACACAGACAGTGGTCCAGGAAGTGGCCAGACTGAAAGCTCTGAACCACATGTAAATTCTCCTGGACAGTAACTTCTACACAGGCACGGCGCCTGCCAAGCACTGGGCTACGGAATGGTGCACCAGGAAATACCCAGCAGTCCTGCAAGGTGGCAATGCACGTTGTATGCTGCAGGGAGGGCCAAGATATGCAGCTCATCCCACAGAATGGCCTGCCTCAAAATGCTGACCAGACTTCAAGTCCTGAGGTTTGGAGTCTGTGTGCCCTCTACGGATCTGCAAGCTGTCACCATCTACCATTTGAGACTAGACTTCAAAGGTTATTCAGGAGAGGTGGTTTTAGTTATCCTTTTAATGAATAATGAATATGGCAAACAAATTTTAAATGGAACACACAATCACTTACTGAATTAACAAAAAAAGATGTGAAAAAAGGGCAAAAGGAGATTATAAAGATGAACAATAAGATGATTTTACTCACTGAGAGTTTTTCCTTTGCTTGTTTAAATACAGCAGGAGCCTGGTTTGTTTCACCACCTGCTGCTGAGAAATCCAAAGAAAGACTTGATAGTTAAAGACAGTAATAATAAACATTTCCATTCAGTACACTTGTTAGCTCAATCAAAGGCCTTGAAACTACAGTGCAAAGCAAGTACTTTGTGCATTACCCTCAGTGAACTGTATGCAGACATTTACTTGCCTTAAAAATTTTCTGAATTCATCTTACTTGAGGTAAACTGGTATTCTATGTGTTTTGAACAAAACAAAATTTTGTATTCATGTTCCTGAAAGTCTAAAAACTAAAACAAAAAAGTTCCAGAAATAGCTGACAAATATAAGAGTTTCTGGTCAATCCTCAGACAACTTAGCATCCCGATTTTCAGGACTGTCCTGTAAAAATCAGGCTCCTTTAAATCATCCACAAATTAAAATTTTAAGAGAGGCCTCTATAGTCACCACTTTCAAAATATTAGCCAACAGTCATAATGGAAAGAGAGAGATTCACTTTTGAATTATGTTAGTTGTGTGAACAAGGTCAGTGTGTCATGGTCAACTGAGCTCTCAAGAATTTAGAAATTCAAGGTTTATCTGCGACATCAGGAATGTTAATTCAGTATTTCATTTATATGATACAACATGGTTTGAGGCAAGATCTTTCTCTTGGACTTTGAATCCATCCACACTGGTTTTTGAATGGGGCAGCTTTTTGGAAAGCAGGTTATTAGCTTCACCCCAACGCTGCTGCTCAGGAAGTGTTGTGCCACTTAACAAGTAGACAAGAAATCTTCTGGCGCCTGTGCCAGGATGCCCTTGGTAAAAGCAGAAGCAGGACAGCAATCACAAATGCCAACCTTCTGCTATAAACCCAAGTGTTTTCCAGCTCTAAAACCAACCCTAATTCCTCATACAGGGAAGGCCAGGTTGATTTTTCCCTTTTCTAATGCAGCTCCCAAGCGTGGTGAGGTTATCCCTGGTTTTCAGTCACACTACCCACTCTAGTCCAAGGTGCAGGAGAGAGAACTTGTGAGGAGGAAAAGAATATGTAACGGCATACTTCAGTTCTGAATTTTTAGGAGAGGTATGTACAGCAGAGTTTTCCCATGTCACACTTTAACCACAGCTGTTAATGCTGGTTTGGGTCTGGTTTCCATCTCTTCTAGATAACCACAAACAGCTTCCTTCCTCCTTCCCTCGGCATTCAACCCTAAGCAGTCACCACTGTGAGGTGGAAAAAAAGCTGTGTCACTTGTGCCAATATGCCTGGTAACAACCACAACTTCTCCATCTGAACACGAGATTTCTACAGGCCCTGCTGTTGGCTTAAATATATAACAAACATGTTTCAGCTCAGGGGCTGAGCCCAGAACTGAAAACAAGAAACAGAAGCATATTATGGCCAGGTCACTGTCCTGGCCTTGCCTCCAAAAACACTCCTCTGAGCATCTACAGACACCAAAAAAACACAGGCCAGGTTGGGGGTTTCACTTATGGAGCTACACTAGTCAAGGCAAGGATTTCCCAACTCTCTCATCAGGGCTGGCCATGCAATTTCTTTTTCAAAAAGGACAAGTCTCAAAAAACAGTCCCTGCCTCATGGTGGTGCTGGATATGGTGCTGTAAGTTGCTGGTATTTGCCAGTGCTTACCAGTGACATGGGAAATTTTTTTCAGGTATTGAGGGGCATTATGGGAAAGATGTACTTTTCTGGGCCACTGTGCAAAACATAGAAGCAAATATTAACTTATTTTGATAGATATCTGTATCTTATGATTGGACGTGTTTCATTTTGAAGTCATGGTAAATGCAGTGTGGAGATTTTAACTGACTGCAACACACCCAAAGCTCTGTAGACTACACTGTCACAAACTTTTATGGGGCTTCATTACCCAGGCATCACTAAAGCTGAAAAGACCACTCCAAACAGGATGCACTGACAGTCAAAACTGGCTTCAAGAAATGGTGCTGTATTTCACATAAAAAGAAAATGGGAGAGAGACAATATCCCTCTAGGTTCCAGATCCTGGCGAGACCTGGATGACACATTCGAGCTCAGGGATAACATACGACCACCTGCACTCTTAGAATATCACACAGCATTGCAGTCTTTCTCATAGTCTCCCCCCATGGTCTTCCTTCCCATCAGGAAGTATAAAAATGGGAGGTAGAAGAAAATAAGGCATACTGTAATTTTTCCAGCAACAATGAGTGCGCTGAAACATTCTGAGAAATATTTTTGATCACTTTCTGGTATGGTTCCAGCTCCTCTGCTTCAGAGCTCCAAGTTCAAGACACATTTCTGAATCTGGGTCCATCATTTTGGTTGCTCTCCACCTCAGGACTTAAATAAAGGAGGACTTAAGTAAGGGAGGTGGTTTTTGTATTACATTTCTAACTTTGACTAATACATCTGCTTCACTGTCTTATTGCAGTGAGAGAGAAAACCTCTGAGATCTGCCAAGGCAGCACGTTTCAGGCATAGGGTAGATTTCCTTATCGAAGTCCATTGGTATGACTCAGTTCTCTTTGGGATCCTACGGGTCAGAACAGTTCAGAGGGGGCAGTGGTAGAGCACCTGAGGGCATGACAGCACTGACCACACAGCTCTACAAGTGTAGATGAAGCTGAGAATACTACAGAGCCAATGTCTTCTCCCCACCAATGTCCACACTTATTGAACCCCCTGGGGCTTTTGAAAGAACATGTGAATCATGGGTTGGAACTTCTGAGCTGTCAAGCTGTGGTTCAGCAAGCAGCAAGAGATAGCAAGGAGAAATGTTTTAATTCTTTCTTAGAATGCCTCCCTCTTGGGTAGTTCTGGTCCAGAGTGCAAGTTAGGACAGCCCAGAGACTGCAAACTGAGGAGGAGCCATCAGTGCAACACAGAGGGGACTGAACCAGCCTTTCCTTTCCTGGTTCCATTTCTCCTGAGAGGGGGAAGTAAAAGGACGAGATTCTGTCACATGAGCAAAGTGATGGGATCGTTAGTTCTGGGCCCTAGTGGAACACAGCCAGGACACAATCTGCACTTCCCACAGCAGAGGCGCGACACTAAACCTGCTCTCATGTAGCCATCCCCTTACTGCATTTTCACTGGTCATAACCATCCTCTTACTGCATTTTCACTGGTCATAACCATCCCCTTACTGTATTTTCACTGGTCGTAACCATCCCCTTACTGTATTTTCACTGATCACACCTCCCTGCTGGGGCTGGTCAACATTTACAACAGGACTGACTGGTGCAAAACTGCAAGGGAATGACTGCCCAGGACACTTGTACTGCTTTGCTTAACCCCATGATGGGTAATGAATCTCCCTGTTAATGTCTAGGCTGTGAGAAGATGCACTTCTGCATTGCTGTGTATCGTTCTTCTCTTATTACCCTAGTTCCAAACAACCACACCACAGCATGTGGCTACGTTACACGACAAAAAACCTGGCCTCTCTTAGCAATTTATTTTAAGGTCACAATGAAAGTCAAGATATTCATCCTTCCACTTTGAACTCACAGAAACCATGAATAATATGTGAAAATGCTGGAAGAGTTATTTTGGTCCTCTAAATAATGATACACCTATGAAGTCGTAACAGGAATCATTTCTTTCTTCCTTTCATCTTCCTCTACCAAATATTAAGATTTTTGCTTGGAATGCATTTCGCAGTGTGAGCCCAGATTTCTTCTCTCTCAGCTCCATGCTGCATGTGGCTGGATTCTCCCTGTGGATTTTGACTGTACAGCATAAACATCAGTGACACACTGGGAATTGTCAATGCAGATAACATCAGTAAACAAAATATAAGTCTGAAACACTTCTTATTATGCATGAGAGCAAAAAAGCAGAATAATGGAAATGCATACCATGGTTTAAGTTGCCAACATTTTCCCACCATAAAACAAAAATAAAGCTTAATTAAAAAAAATATAAACAAAAAAAAGATGAGTAGAGATTCCTAGAACACCACACTCTAAGCACGATGCCAAGTTACAACCACAGCACTTGGAGGCCCAGGCAATGACAAGCATACATGATCATGGCCTCCATCAAACAAACAAATACCGGGAAAGAAAGAATAAAAGAAAAATGGTACAAAACACTAAAAAAGCAGTACTATTTGTGAAGATTGATACTCTTGGAGAAAAAAAAAATAAAGAAGCTGATAGAGCTATGAGATTTACAAAAGAAAATGTCTATGTTTGCCAGCCACATTGCATAACCGAACAGAATGCAGTCACCTGTCTGCTTCCGTTTAACACAGGAGAGATGAGTTGGTCTAGTATATTTGATAGCAGGTTTTAAAATTATTTTCCTGGAGGGAGAGTGGGCCTGAACTTCAGTTTTTTTAGCAAGTTCAGCTTTCTTATACACTGCTATGGACAAAAAGAACACAAAAACATATAATCAGAAAAAATCCCAGCAAACCATTTCATATGATCAATACATCAAAGTGTCAGGCCCACTGCTCCATAACTCCAACCCAACGCGTTGCTCCTTCGGAGGGGAAAAATTCCTGCGCAGGAAAAGAGGGAGCACTGGTGCATTGGCTCAGATGCACTACCCAGTGATCAACGAGAATGTCTACAATGAAATAGGACCAGTGGAGCAGTGAGCCTTGGACATGGCTTCTCACATAGTTGTACAATATCTCATTAAAAAACACTACCATTAATAATGTCATGGTGCACATAATCTACAACAGAGTAATCAGACAGTACTGTAAAATAGTAAGAAAATAATAAAAAAATGTAATAGGAGTGTGAAATGAACCTTTTTTCCTTCTCACTTCATCTCTGGAGAGTGTGCTAGGTTCCTTTTTAGCTATTTTCCTTTCAGGAGTAGAAATCCTGCCTCTCCCAGTTTTAAAAGGTTTCTCTTTTTTATGCTTATCAAGAGATGATCTTCGCAATTCTCTCTCTGCTTTCTCCTCTTTAGGAACAGTCTCTAACTGTTCAGTCATGATGCTCCTATCATCATCTGTAGGATCAGAGCAAATTACAACAACAAACAAAAGATTAGTAACAAATGTTAACAATACTTCAGAGGAGCAGGGAAAAAATAGTTGAAGACAAAGCAGACAATAAATTTTTAAAAAGCAAACTATTTTTACCATTTTTCTGAAATATGCTGAGATTACTATTATAACTGTAATAACTTTGCTTTTCAATCATTATGATTTGGAAGCAAAAATATTCAATAGACAAAACAGAAAGGATAATGCACACCTTGAGTGTCTGCCCAGAGACTGTCTGTGTCCATGATGGAGTCATCAATTGTCGTTTCATCTCTGTAATCATCGCACGTCTCTGTTTTGTAGTTAGTGAGCAGGATTTCTTCTCTCTGGGGTGAAGCAGGAGCCTCTCGGGAGCCTTCCTTGGGCTCAACTTCCACTTCTTCAACATCCAGCTCCTCTTCAGCCTGGGAGTCTCCTGTTTCAATGTCCTCCTGCTGAGTGGCAGCGAAGCGCACACTGTGAGAAGCAGATTCACCCTCATCAACTGTCGTCTGCACCACGGTGATAAAGTCATCCTCCACTGTCACCACTGATTCAATAATGCCTTTCAGTTCAGGCAGTGCTTCCGGGCTACCCTTGGCTCCCATTTCTTCTGCAGCAGGCTCGCCAAACTCTGGGGGCATTTCTGATACAAGATGCTGTTTATCTTCTTCTTTTGCTTCTTGCCCTGCTTCCACCTCTTCTTCCTCATATTCTTCCACTTTTGGGGCCTCAGCTGCCAGTTCACATGGCAGCAGCTTTTGGGTTTCCACAGGTTTCATAGCTCTATCAACAGTCTCTTCAGCTCCTTCCACAAATTGTGGTATGCTCTCCATCTGAATCTCAGCAGGCTCCTCCGGGAGAGGCTCAGCTCTTGGAAAGGGAAGCTCCACAGAAGTCCCTGTTGCTGGTAACTGCGTGGGTATCTCAGACACGGGAGGTTTTGGATGTTCTGATTTGATATCCTCCGGTTTCACAGATTCTCCATTCAGACTTTCTTGGGCTTGATCATGCTCTCCACTAGATTCGTAAGATTCTTCCTTGTCAACTGCCTCTTGATGTACCAAATCTGGCTTAGTTACTTTTTCCTTAATTTCTATTTCTGACAGTTTGGTGCTGTCCTTCACATAACCAGGCTCAGTCTTGGAAAGTACATCTGCATCCTTTGCTTCTCTGGGGAAGATGGTCTGCTCTTTCTGCTGAGTGTCTTTGGGTTCAGGCTCTGCTGTTTTAAGAGAGGCTTTGTCCTTCCCTAAAGGAAGAGAAACAACCTCACTAATCTTAGTGTCTAATTTACTCTGATATTCTTGGTCAGCTCTCCTTGCAGCCACTTCCATATCGTGCTTAATAGCATTGTAATCTGGTTTAACTGGAGCTTCTAGCTCAGCTATTTCAGGAACAACACTAAGAGTCTTCTCCTTCTCCATCAACAAACAAACAGAATCCTTTTCTATTGACATCTCTGAAGCAGAAATTCTGTCATACATTGTATCGGCAGGTAAATGAACTTTACCAGCCACACTTTCTTCTTTCCTTTCTAACATTGCCTCAGCTTTTGTCTTCTCTGGTTCTGCTCCTTCAATGGGACAGACCTCTTTAGAGTCAACTTGATCTTCACTTTTTTCTAGCACAGTATCCAGTTTCTCTTTTTTCACCTCCTCAAAGTCTCTCCCCAGAAGGGACTCACCATGCTGACTTAAGTCTTTTTCACTGAGGAAGTCTTCTTTTGATTTTTCAGCAGCTGCCAGCTTCACTTCTATTAAAGACAAGTCAGGAGCGAGGCCACGTCTCAGTTTTTCATCTGTGCCTTCATAGAAGGGACAGGTTTCACTTGTTAAATTCTCACTGTCCTGAACTGGAGAAGGGAGTGGTACTGTGTACTTATTGAAAACACAGTAGCCCAAGTCTTCCAGCTGACTTTCAGCTTTTAGAATTACATGGTTCTCATTTGTCACAGGTGGCAGGGCTGTGCTGCTGTCTTCCACAACAGTGTCAGAAGGAACTGACTTCTTCTGTGCCACCTCAGCATCTGCGCTCACAGAGGCTAATCTAGACCTTGTCCCTGCCAAATCTAACATTTCAGGCAGGTCAGGAGCCAGGACAGCCCCATTTTTGTAGTAATCTTTGGCCTGGAAAGATGGTTCAGCCAAGGTCTCAGGCTGGACTTTTTCTTCTACCATTACTTTTTCTTCTTCTTCTATGTGCTCATCTTCCTCTCTACTTTCAATGGGGAAGCAGGGGGCCTTCTCCAGTGCTGGTGTGGTTGCTGGCAAGTAGTCGTCACCTTCATCCATACTTCCACTAGTGTTAGTTAGAATATCTGATGCGAGGGGAGACAGATCATGTGCACGGCCGAAACTAAATCCTAGGGCTATTGAATCCAGACAGGACATGGGCAAGTTAATAGACATACTTCTCTGTTCAATTGCAGATCTCCCCCCAAGACCCAAGCTCCTGCTCAGAGTTAGGTCATCTTTATTTTTACTGTGAAGTTCTCTCTTATCCCCATAGACTTTGGGGTCAATAGTGAACATTCTTTCTGTTGGAGAACTGGGTTCTTCAGATGTGTCTGGTGTATAGCTCTGAGCCAGGGTACTGTAGCCCATTTCACGAGTATGCACGTTCTGCTGCTGATTCAATTCTGTCTGTAATTCTTCCTCTTCCTCCTCCTCTTCATCTTCAGGTATTAGACGACCTCGCTGATAAGGCTCATATTTACTCTCTTTAGTGTCACTTAGCTCATAGTAATCACTGCTTTGTTTCAACCCTTCTGCTTTGAAGGCTTCCTCTTTCAGAGCAGAGGTTTCAAAATACTTCGACATTCCTGACTGATCCTCCTCTTCTTTCATTTGATGAGGAGCTGAAACACTTGTCTTATCCTCCTCAGTATATTTTTTAACATCTTTCTCTTGAGAAGCTTCAAGAGTAGGAGTCTTCTCAGCGGTTAAACCTTGTGCCTCAGGGGCTTTCTCTGTTACTGTGGATAACTGAGCAGTATTGGGGTGCTCTGTTTTCTCAAGGGTCAGTTCATGGCTTAACTTAGCTGGGGCTACCTGTGTGCTTTGCTGTGCCTCCTTTTTCACATCTGCTGCTGCTGAGAGCCCACTTGGGTCTGTTTCTTTTTCTGCTTTGAGAGTATCAGGTAACTTTTTTGCTTCATCATCCTTTTGAAAGTCTGTTTTGTCTAGGGAAAATGTCTTAACTTCTGGTTTTGTGGTAATTTTACTATCATCTAATATTTGAGCCTCCCCTTTATCATAGAAGTCATACCTTTCTTCCTCGTCGCTCTCATCTTTAGTCATGTCCTTTTCCTCTCCCCATGGAAGGATTTTTGGGGTGCTTGGAGTTTTCAATCCATCTACAGTTACTGCTGAGACATCTGGTAGAGAAAATGTCCTGTCTCTGCGGATCTGTTCATCTTTACTGAGATCTTTGGCAAACAGTTTGTCACTAAGTTCCTGATGTATTTTGAAACTGTCTTTGAGTGAAAGCTCCTGGGGAAAAGCAGGAGATGGGCCTGAAGGAAGTTCACTTTTGGCTGCTTCTGCCTTGGGTTCTGGTAGCAATAGAGAACTTTCACCATGGCTGATGGCACCACCTTGGGTATCTTTGAGCTTCTCTTGAAATTTGATAGCCATAACTTGGTTGGTTGATGAGGGCACACCTGCAGTTCTTTCTTCCACCCTGCTCTCTTCAGGCAGTTGAGATGACAAGCGCTCTTGTTCTTTAGGAGCAGCAGGTTCTGCAAAACTGGCTTCCTCTTTCTTCTGTGAATCAGTTTGCAAGATCCATTCTGATGGAGTTGAAAGCATTTTCTCTTTTTCTTTGCTCTCTGAATCCTTTTTATCTGCAGCCTCTGTTTTTGCTGACTGTGGAACTAAGGCATCATATTTAGGTTGCTCAACAGTCTTACTGTCCTTCCCAGATTCCCGTTGCTTTGTGTCTAATGGTTCTGCTGCAAAAGGGCATGTGTCCTCCTGGACACGGAATTTCATCTTCGTGGCTGCAAGTAAATCTGAAGTAGTTTGTTTGGGTTTTATAGCAAAATCATTTCAAGCACTTACAGGCAGGCAATCATGTAGCTTACAACATTTTGGTATGAATGATGGAATGGAAAGGGGAAAAGATGTGAACATGCAGCAAGGCATCCACCTAGAAATCTGCTTTAAAGTGTTAAATACTAGTTTCCTTTAAATATATAAGGTTTTATAAGGAAAATGTAAGTTATACACATATAAATGTGAGCACTGAAATGAGATGATTTCATGTAAATTCTTCTTCTTCATGATTACAACAGCAAAACCACAAAAACCTCACTCATTAGAAGCTTTGCTGAACTCTGCAGCTAACGTTAGTTTTGTATTAGTGAAGTCTCCAACTTTAAAGAAATCAATGGTACCTTTGTGTGTTGCTGATATTTAAAACATTCATAGTTATATATTTCTATGTATTTGTATACATTTTTCTTCTACATGCAGCCTAAACTAGAGATAACGCCTGCAAAGGGTTTTGCAAGTTTCAGAAGAGGCTGTTTTTTCAGCTGTACCAACTTATAACACTTGCTCTTTGTCAAATGACCAAAATCCCACTGCTGTCACTAAACCAGCATGTGGAAATCAACAACAGACCTGTTAATAGTCCCAGATCTTGAAGGTCTGGTCTTCAAAATGGCCAGTCACCTACAGCTGTAGCTGAAGTTCAAGAATACTTGGCATGTTTCCATGACTCTAGATCAGGCCCTAATGAAGCTAATTTGAAACAAAAAACGCTACCTTAATACTCTGCCACTTTATTTTCAGAGAGTAATACCTACTAAAGTTTTTTTTAATACTCACTCTGATAATCATTAATAGCTTGATTTTTTTTTTAATGTCCTGTGGAAGATAATGATTCCCATCTCATTGAAATCTTCCTATAATGGAAAATATGAAGAGAAAGTCTGCAGAATGTGGCATATCTTTCTGCACTAATCTGTAGAAAAGGTTTTATGAGTTTTTTCTAAATCTTGTTACAACTAGCATTGGGCCAACTCTGAATTTCCTCACATCTAAAGTCCATGGAGCCATCTTTTTGCTCTGATAAATCTGACTCATTTTAGAACAATTAGCATAGAAGTATTCCTCATTCTTTAAATATTTGAATATGCTAATACTGAGGAAAAAAAGCAACTGCCATTCTAAAATCTACAGGTAACCAAACTAGAAATCTACACTTACAATAATTTTTCTCCTCTGTATTTTTACATTTGGTGACTGACTTGCAATCCCCATGAAGTATAAAGCATGGCCACTGGGCTGATGTGATCCTCGTTGCAAAGAAATTAAATAGCTAGATATTGCTTTATCTCCATGTATCCTGCTGTGTCTCTCACTGTAGTGCAAGTGAACTATACCAATGGCATCAAAGCATATTCTGACTGCCAAAGGAATTCGGTGCTCTTCAGCTGGGCCATTCAGAACACAAGCCTCTAAAGGCAGCATTCCTTAGCCAGGTAGGGAGCGGGTACATCACTGCTCCACACAAGGCGTCCTTGCACCTTGTTCCACTGGCTGAAGAGAAATACCATTAAAAGAAAAATATTGAAGCCTAGCTCTTAGATGACTTCAGTAAATATTTTGTTCAGAGGCTAAGTCTAAACTTCACCCAGTGCACCCAGTCCTAACCTTCACTTTGAAGGCAAAGGTCCCAGTGGAAGTGATGGAGATTTTGCCTAAGAAGGGCATTCCAGCAGGGTTAAACATTTGTAATAAGGTGACACACTCAAAAAATAGGAGTTCTGGCAATGACTGAGGAGAGGAGAGGTGGATTGCAATGGATGACAAGGGTATAAGAAGCAATAGCTTTAAGGAAGCTAAACCAGAATGCACTGAAGCGCACACAAAAAAAACCAAACCAACCAAACCAAAAACCTGCACACTGCAAATGAAAACATTTCTACAGTTTAAGCATCTTTATGTCATAGTCAAAGGCAGTAAATCTGCTGCTTGAAAGAAATGCAGATGAACCTCTGCACCAAAAAGCAAAAAAAATACACAGATTAGCAATGTGACTGGCAAACACATCTGAGATGGGGAAAAAAGGCTTACACAGAGGAACAGGCTTAGCTGCAAAGCATATTTTATCATGGCAAAGTAAAAATCTCGGGACTCAGCCACGGCAGTGGGAAACCATGTTGTCATACAGCACCTATACAACCAAATTATCCACTACACACTCTTCAAGCATAATAACAAGAGCAGTCATACTAACAAATGGGCAAAACAAAATGAAGCAGGCTTGGTAAGCACTGGAAAAAGCTGGAGAAGGATTTGCTGGCAGCAAACACATGCAAACCTAAGGAGGACACACCTTCCTCAGCCAAGGAAGGGGGTGTGTCTTTCAGGAGTGCTCCCACCACAAAGGTCCCACTGTCCCTGCTGGATGCCACACTTGGCACTTTGTCTTCATGCCACACTGAACCAGAATCCGAGTGACCCTCACAGAGGCCCTTTGCCTGGTCCAAAGGCTGAAGGGGCCTGTGCTCTTTCCCCAGTTGCTTCTCAGGAAGAGCAGCAGGTTTCACTTCCTCAGCCATCAGACTCTTTAATGGTTCTTCTTCTTGGGGATGGAAAAAACAGGTGACATCAACACCAACAGTAAACACCAAGCAGGCAGCTGAACAGGATTGCTTTTACATAACCCTTTCAGGACTGCATTTACATAACCCCTTCAGCTCATATTTTTCATCCAAGTCTGTAAAGGACTGCCAGTACCCAGTTCATTTTAGCCACCATGGAACTGAATTTCCTCGGGGAAAAAAATCCAAACCAAAAGGCTGCCTCCCCCCAGACAAGCATGTTTATGCTGTAAGATGCAACTTGAAAGTGTTTTACAGGCATACCTCTCCCAAGGATGACAGTGGGTCAAACAGTCTTTAGGAATGGAGATGGAATGGAATGATGGATGGCTCTGACAACAATAATGCATCAATGAGCTCAAAGTACACTGATATTTTTCTAATAAATGTGCTATTTAGTCCAGTACGAGACATTCAACTAAAGGTGGAGGAAGGTATGAGGCACTGATTTCCTTCCACTGACCTTGGTAATACAGACTGCTGAATGCCAGCAAGTCAATCTATTGTATGAATCCTGGATTTGGCAAAATACTGAGAACTTCCATAGTCATAACAGGCCTTATGCATGGCTAATAATTAATGGTTTTTGCAAGATTTCTGCCAAGATTCCTACATTGAATGGGTTTATGAACTATTTCTCCCTTGTGCTGTCTGACATCTGAAATCTCTGTGAAAATCACTATTTTAACACAAGACTCTTCGTTTTCTTTGCTGTTTCTCCGCTTATCCCCAGGTTCCTCATCATCAATTAAGTCAGAGAAACCAATGAATGCAATATAACTGTTTGTTAATCCAAATTTCTAAAACATACCACTCAGTCAATAAGGCAGTTAGGATCAGTATAGTAGAATCAAGAACAGTCTTTGCTTGTGCCATGGCAGAAGAATTATTAGAAAAATCTCCATTCCAGGCTTGTGTTACTGCCACTGCTACTCAAGACAAAAATTACTGTGCACTATTAGTACTCCCTCTGGTAAGAAGTCAGGATTAGGTATGAATCCTTTGATTCAGCAACATACTCAAGGAGCTGACCAGCAGACATGCTGCAGGCTACCTGATGGCATCCCTGAGTTTAAAATGTGTCTCACAAGGAAGTACTTTGCTGAATCAGGCCTAGAACAAAGCAGTATCAAATCTGGAAGTGGCTGTAACCAGCCTCTTGGAATTACAAGGGCTTCATTTTTCTCCTGAGATTGGCCCAGTGAAAACCAGACAATCAATCAACCATTTCAGCTATGGCCTTTTAAAAGAGTGATTTAAGGAACATGAACAACATTTCAGGCTGAGAAAATATCACTATGTGAAGAACAACACATTATTAATAACATAAAATGATTAAGGTTAGATATTATATCTTAAATGAACAGAAGCCAGAAGATTCAGAACCAGACCTGGACCAATGCCTGAGCATTGTAGAAATACTTGCACATGGGCAGACTGTAAAAGCAGCCTTGCAGGACAATAGGTCTCCAGCTACAAAAGACCCTGACTTGAATAACTTGCTTTCCTTTTCTTTTTCTGACTTTATGTACTTCTGTATGAACATCCCTCTCAATTAAATAACGCTAAGGAAAGCCTCTTATTTTACTCTGAGCAATACTCCTTCATTTCCTGAAACACTTTACACAAAGCCACATGAATAAAAATAATTACTCAAACTAGAAAGTTATCCCTGAATTAACAAAGGAATCATACAGCCTCTCTTTGTGCAGCAGACTCCTATGCCAAACAAACTGCTGGCCAGCAAGGACAGCTGTTTCACACAATAGCCTCAGTTGGAAAGGACCCAGAAGGATCATCAAGTCCAACTCTCACGTAACTGACCCGTTCAGGAATTGAATCTTGGCATTTTAGCACCATGCTCTCACCAGCTGAGAGGGGCTCAGGGTCTCATAATGCCTTTCTTTCTGAGATTTACACTTTCCCTAGGGGCAGATGATATGACTGAAAAGGAACTGATCAGGCTGTTATGTACAGCTATAGGCACACAGCTAAAGTAAGGCCCCCCTGTGATTCTTCTATCTCCCTACCTTCGGTCAGACATGCTGACATGAACCATCTTCAATTATTAGTGCTGACCTCTCGCTCATGCAGTTACAGTATTAGGCTGTTAGTTTCATAATTATTCTGTTAATTTTGAACTTCTTTAAATGAACCAGTGACCAGTTTCAGGGAGACAGCTCCATCCTCCTGAGACACAAACCTTTGGAGGATTCAGTACCATTTTTAACTTCAGCTCCCAAGACTGAGTGCTGTGAAATGAAACATCACCTATTTCACCTTTGAGAAGTCAACTGTCCTGTTAGTTACTGAAAAAGACTCTCCCTTGATTTTACTTTCACATAACCCCTACTGATAAAATACTACTCACTGATGTGCTCAGGTCACAGAAACAGGAGGTACAGAGAGGCTTTTTTTCCTCCATGTTTGCAGTCAGTTGCACAATGCAAATGGAGTGTGTCGGCAAAACAGCTGGAAATCCAACATGACCCAGTATGGTCTGAAATTACCTGGGGTAAAACTTACTTACTTCACCTGCTGGAGAATAAAAGTCCTTCCAGGGCTATCTTTGGTATAGACATCTTTTTCCCCCACTGTATAAACAACTGACTTACTTTCAGTAACAATATTTTGGCCAACTCAGCATACTGTTCTCGGCAGTATTTCCGTGGCACAAAGAACAAATTAGCTTCCAGTTCTTTTAACTAGCTGCTCCTTTTGCTTCTGCTATAAGCCAGGTCTGAAGAACAGAAGCCCTGATTTAAGTGGGAACCACGGTTACACTGACCCCAAAGCTGCTCATGCTGCAGCTCCACCGAGACATGGAGAGACTCTTGGAGGGGCATCACTTCCATCTGGGGAGAAAATACAGCTAGGTTTCCCTCCCCAGAAGGCAGCAATCCCAGGCACATAAAGAATGGAATGGATGGCAGGTGAGTAGAGGGGGAGAGGAACCAAATGGGACCGTGCTCAGTTCACCTTCATCACAGCCCAATAAGGCCTCTGTGCTCTTCACTGTGGCACTGGGGTGTGTACTAGAGCCAGCCCACTCCGAGCTGAACAAAGGGTGTTCATAGTACTCCTCATCCAAATTGCAGGGCTCCTCCTTGGGCACAGACACTGCAATGGAGGGGGCTAGGTGTCTAGGCCAGCCCCTGCCAGGGCAGGGCTGTGGCAGCCCCACCTCATCCTCGGCCCCTGCATTTACAAACAGACACACACAGACAAAGGCTGCAGGACAGACAGACGCACAGGAACAATACAACAGGATGGACACATGCTCGAGCACCACCAGCCACTGGGTCATGCTGGAGGGGATGACACCAGCCAGGCAGGTTAATGCAGGATGGAGGAATGAGGCAGTTGTGCATTTTAACACATGGACCATGGACCTGGCCCTTTCTACTGGGTTTATCAGCATCAGAACCAACCCTAAAGTGAACTTCAAAACTACACACTTAGAAGAACACATGCTGTGCACAAACCACATCTCACACTATACCCATATGTATTATACACCTGACTGACTGTACTAAAAACCTCTGAAGTGTCCTGACATAGTGGTATCCCTCACAGTTACCAGATTTAGTACTTAAAAGTGTAAATTTTAAGAAATTCTTTAATTAAAAAAACAACAGCATACATTTTGGCCAGTGGTGGCTTTATTTTTCACTATATCTGTTTCAAAATTCCCCACTTTTCCTTTTCCAATAAATATGCAGCATTTAAACAACACCACCAACAAAAAACACCCCTTCCCCAAATACCTAGCTACATTTTTTTTCCTGATAAAGGCCACAAAGTGCTGCCCACAGCAGTCTCTGTTAGCCCTATATTTTATGCTGTTGTGTCTTGTTTCTGTGGGTGAACTAGCTCCCACCTCGGTGTTTGCTAATGCTTTGGAATGACAGGTTTATTCCCATCACTGTAACCTTGCAGAAAATCACATTAGTGGGACTACAGCAGCTACTGACAAGTACAGGGAGGGGCAGTTTGAGCTGTTTCTGCAAGACAAAGAAAAATAACACTACCCAATGAAAATGAGTGGCCTACCACCTCACCCGTACAAGCCTAGAGGGGAGACTTGGGACCTGCTGTAGGCTGAGGAGTCCTCTCATCACAAATAAAGCTATGAAAAACTAAACATGTAGTGCTAGAGAAGAGATGTTTAAGTCTATTCTCAGTGTATGACAACTGGCAGTTTGATGAACACTGATTCATGGGGTGCCTTGTGCAGCTGCAGCTATTCCACTGCATCTCCTACCAGCTTCAAGAACAAGTCCATACTTCGTGCCCCTGGTCTCTCCCTAGGCAATTATAACTCACAGTATTTCCCCCAGAGCCTCCAAAACTTTCACTCTTAGATCCAGAACACTAAGTCAGGAAGCAAGGCTTTAACACAGGCAGTGTAACAGATCTCTTTGTGGGATGCCAAAACAAGATGGCTCAGGAATGCTACCCTAACGTGACTGCCTAAGTCGAGCAAACAATTTTGATCCAAAACAATCCCATTTATAAGAGCTTTAAGGTTCTTCCTGAAAAACAACAGTAAGTTTTCTTTCCACAGTACATTATGACAAAACAAGCTCTGTGTCTTTACAAAAAGCTCCTCTGCTTTCTCAAGTAACTGGCAGCAAGTGTCCTGTAATGCCATGGCATGCATTTCTTCTGCCTGGGAAAGGCTTGCTGTAGGAGAAACCCATTCAGGCTCAATCATCTCCCGAAAGGAAGAAAAAGTAGCAATGGATGTCAGTATTAGCAGCTTCTATCTGTATCACAGTCCTGCAAAACAAAGACGGTCCCATGTTTAAGACTGGTGCCAGCACTGAGGCTGGCTGGGACCAAAGGCAGGCTGTGTGCACACAGACCACACATGGAACTCAGTCAGGAGAACTGTATTCCCAGTTTATTTCAGGGAACAGAGAGCACTCAAAACACTAATAGTTTAGCTGCTTCTCTTCTGCAGTGGGGTCCAACCCCCATATTCAAGGGTTTATGCAATATTAAAAGAGGCGGGTGTGGAAAGATAACCTGGCAACCCACTTCTGCCCAGCAGGAAGCTCTGCAGAGCACAGCAATAAGAAATGCCAAGCACTGGATTGGGCCCAAGCTTCCCCTTTTTCCCTAGTACTTGAGAGCCAGAAGCAAGGCTGCAGGGAATCATCTCAATCTACCCGTACAGAACCTGTGGATTTCTTCTCCACAGAAACATCTACAAAATTCTGTAACAGATTTGAGGGGGCTCAGAGTTTGCAAAAGACAAATTACAGGGGGTGAGCCCACAGTTCAGGGCACGAGAGACCAGGAATCCACTCCCTCCTAAATCCAAGAAGGTTCAAAACTTCAACTTCCCCTTCCTCTGCAGGGTGCCCTCACACCAGCCCATGCACTACTGAAGACAAGAGCTGAATGAGCAGAAGCACTTGCCACCTCTTCAGCTGGAACTGGGACAACATGGAGAAAAGAAGGGGAAGTTGATACGGTCAAGAAGCTGAAAACAGAGAAGGAAGATGTGCAGAAGGGGAGCTTTTCCTTCCAGCTGTGGGTTTATTTATACAGGGGCTCTTCAAAAGCAAAATGCATCAACAAGAGTGAAGGTGAAATCCCAGGTGAAATTCTCTATACTGTTGCAAATAAGGCTGAAAATCCCTTCTTTATAGGCTCTGAGCCGACTGTAGCCAAGAAAACAGAGTCCTTGCCTCTGCTCCTTAAAATTGCAGGAACTGACAGCAGTAAAAATGCTTATTACATGCTATTTTGATGGTCCAAAATCACCAGGAGTGCCAAGCCTGGTATTGTTTGGGGCTGTTACATCTGTGGCTACTTTACAGATTTACATTGGTTTTTTATCAATTTGAATAAAAACATTTTCAGAATTAATGCAGATAATTTCATTAATAGCATAATGATGTCTTCTAAAGAGGCTATGCTTTTATTTCAGCAACAAGAAAAATCCTTTGTTATTACAGTCCCTTCTAATCTTTCCATCTCAAAGCACAAGAAAAATCCCTAATGCATTTTAAAGTCCAAGATAAAAATCACTTTTCACAAAAGCTAATTCTGCTTTACTTTCCTTGTATACTTTGAGAATGCCTTTCAATGAGTAATTTTCACTGTCAACAGATCCATTTTCATACAACACTTGATTCTTTTCAGTATACAAAACATTCTTATTTGGTATATAAAGGCTAACCTGCCCATTTCAAAGTGGAAGACAGTCCATCAGAGGCACCCTCTATCTTGTAATGCTGATTTTTTTTTTTTTTTTTACATGAAGACATTGTTGACCATCATCAAAAGGCACAGAGCACAAAAGAAATGCCAAGAAATTAGAATTTTACGTCAGTCCTGCATGACCAGATACAACTGAAAAAAGGATTGGAGGGTGCTAAGGAGAATTTGATCCCCTGAACAAATAAATGTAATAATTTCAATAAGGCAAATAATTTTTCTTACCTTCTGCAGCAGTAAAAAGGGACAGGTTCATTTGAATGTTTTCCTGCAGCCAGATCAAAGAAACCTACATCCAACTGACTCTTTTCTCTCATGAAATAAACCTGACCCACAAACCTCTCTGTCTTTCCTACCTTTTTTTTTCTTTTAATTTGTGTTTGCTGCATGGCTGGCCACATCCACCTTTGTCAGTCTACAACAGTGATTTCCTTCCTACATTGACTGAAGAAGTCTCTTGGATTCAAAGCAATGCAACACACACTGACAAGTGCATTAGGAAAAGCTTCTAGGAGAAGGGGGAAAAAAAGCTCTGAGGCAGATACACCAAGTGCTCACCTTTTTTGTTCAATAAATTAATGAACTGTATTTTACTGAGCAGGAAGACAATGTAATGATGCATGAGGATGGACAGCCAGATGGTATAGGGAACAGGAGGTTTAAACAATTACAGTAAAACTGGATCAAACCCTACTGAGGCAAACTCTTCTGAAGGGGAACCTTCCCTGAATAAAACTGACACGTCTGGCTCACTCAGGTCAGCAAAAACTGAACTTACCTGCAGAAAATAAGGACTGTATCTTCTACCACAGAGCAGAGCACACGATTTTTACTACCATTTTTACTACACTGAACTGACAACACAGATATTTTGGTAAAAAGCAACATAATAAATTTCTGGTGAAATTATTTCCAAGTTCTTTCTGTTGCTTCAAACAACTCTACTGTGAGTTCCTGTTTGAGAGCCAGACATAAACAAGCTTCCAGCACAGTTCATTAAAGACTCAGGACATCACTTCTATCCATACTTCCCTCACATACTGGCCATCTGCTCTTAAAACTGAACCAAAATCTTCCACGCTGTGGAAAAGTCTCTTTTGACTTATGCTAAAGGAAATTATCTGAAAGCTATTAAAAACCATGACATTGTGTAAATCATTGAAACATCTCCCAGACACTGTCCTTACTGTGTCCTTGTAACCACCTCTGCAGGGTAAGTGCTTTTATATTAGTTCAATTCTACATGCAAGGAAACAGGAAACCAACAATGTTAAGTGACTTGCTGAGTCATTTGCACAGCTGGGAACTGCAGTCTGGCAGTAGGTAATGACCTCAAGTTGTAGAGTGTTTTGGTACCTTCCTGTGTTAGTACAACTAGCAAAATGCTTTCCATTTGCTATAGGGCAAATCTACAACCTCCTGTCAATTAATCAATGGAAGTACTTTATAAAATCCTAAAATACAGGCAAATATACAGCTGATACAAGCAGCACACAAAGCCAAACCTAAACCCAGGGCTAAAGGAAGAACCTTAACATTGGCCTGAAGAAGAACAAGCCCTTTACCATGATATGAAAAATCAGAAAGCATACACAGGACTTGCCAAGTGAATTATATATTAAAACATAATGATAATGCCTTGGCAACAATTCTAAAAATCTTTGTTATTGCCCTACCAGTTGTCTTTTCAGTTAATAGTTTTGATTGCCATTAACTCTGTGTGATGAGTCTAGGAACTGTCATGTTATTTTTTAAACACAAAACAGGCAGATGTTTTTTTAAAAACAACAAGGACCAATTATTCAAGTTCTTTATAACTGTTACTAACCACATCCAGTGGGCCCTTCCTACAGAGGTTGTTGTTAACACAGCCTGCAATTTCATTGTGTCAAAAATGACTGTGTGATGGCAGATGCCTAATTGTAGTGTCCCTATAAACTGAGTCAGAGTAGGCTAGCATGTGAAATAGCACCCATCCACTTGCAAAATTCATAGAGGCTCTGTGTTAAAATACCAACCAAGTTTGTTCAGCAGATGATAGGAAATTATTTTCATGCACTTACGTAACAAAGAGAAAATGCCGAAAGAAAATCCAAGAAGGAAGTAAGCGGACACATAAAGCTGCTACTGACATGGCAGAGTTCAACTGACAGTCCCCTGGAGATTCTGAAGCCAAATCCCTCCTTCTCTTCCCCGTGACACAGCTCAGATTTAACACACTGCTGTCTCCCTACACTGCTGGCCCTGGTGCAGCAGTCGTCCTGGGCTGAACAAAGCACTCAGGCACACGCCTGCACTGCGGCAGCTTCGCTGGCATTTAGGCCCCTGCTTAACATTACGCCAACACTTCAGTTCTTTCCTGGGGGGGATTCCAGAAGGAGGAAAATGCAGTGATCCCGGGCTACTGAAACCGAACACTTGTGCAGAACAGAACAGAAATTTGCTTTGTAAGACTAGAATGTGACTGCTGCACTTTGTGTACAGAACTTGCAATACATGCAGGCACTGGAGCATGAATTACAGGTCAAAGGCCAAAGAAATGATCCAGCTCTGAATCTCCTTGCTTTCATGCATTTAAGATTCCAAACCAAAAGGCAATGGTAATTTTAAAAATGCAGCCAAACACATCTCAAGAAACAAAAGATGACCTATACTTAATGGTAGTTTTGGTGACCACACTGGGACAGCAGACACCTTGGCTCATATTGCATACAACAGAAAAAAAAATGAGCAACACTATCTCTTTTCCTTTACTTTCCTACGTACTTAGCATATCCCTCAGCCACCTGGGTGCATGTGTCTACCTCATCCATGCACTGCAGTTGGTTTGCAGATGGGGAGTTATTGCTGAGAATGCCTCATCTTTTCACATGAGAAGTATTTCCACTGCAGAAAGTATCTCCATTTTCTGATTCCCCCATCCATGAGATTCACGTCTCATCCCTCTGCTGACAGCTCTGCACTGCAATGTCCAGGAAACCCTTACCTTCCTCCAGAACTCCAGTCTGCTCAGAAGCTGGTGATGGAGGTGGGGAAGGAGGCAGGTTGGCTGACTCTTCAACTGCTAGAAATCAAACAGTGAAAATGAGATACATTCATTAATTCCAGGAAAACCAATACATGATATGAACTGCAGTCAGCCTGTTCTGCCCAGCTGAGGAATTATCTGGTGGAGACTCATGCCTGTCAGATTTCTAGACAGACCCTTGCAGAACACATGGACTTCTGAAATGATAATAAAAGGTTTTATTCTTCTGTTGTTGATTTGTTTTCTAATGATATGAATTATTTACAAAATTCTGGTTATAGAGAACAATATGAAAATCAAATATACAAGATATTCGTTTAAATCAGTACTGTCTCTTAAAAAGCATTCAGTTACCCAAAGCAACAACAAAAAGCATCTGAGCACAGAGGTATTATAAATTCACACCAGTTACCAGAAACTGGCATCCAATCTCTTTAATCCACCTCAAGTACATGAAAAAATTCCATTCTGTACATTTTTTTTTCTTCTGTTGAGTTCAAGGTTAATTGCAGAACACATGCAAATATTGCTTGTCTAAATGCAAAAGATATCAGCACTGGGAACTTACATCAGCTGTGACATAACAGTGATTCAGCTGAGCAAGTCACAGTGAAAACTTAGATGTATTTGGACTGGGATTTACAGTCATTCCCAGTCATGAGACCAGATGCTGAAAAAAATGATTTTTTTTTCAATTACTTCAATTCCAGTATGATGAAATCCTAAACAAGTTTCTTAAATGAACTCAGCATAACCTCTGCATTTGATCTCATACCAATCACTTTGAGAATTTTTTTTCTTTAAAAACAGATCCACTCATGGGGCTTAAACCAGTGTTCAAAAAAAGACCAAAAAACAAACCAAATCTGTTTTAATGGACCTGTCTTATCAACAGCACCTTTCAACAGGCAGATCTCAGTTTGCTGTTCAAGCACAGACAGGCCACTTTCAAAGCCTGAGTAGAATTTTCCAGGCTTCCTCCTATTGATTTCAGTGTGATTTGGAAAAGACCGTATGTGACTTGTCCTTAAGATGCACTGTCCAGGGACAGAGTATTTATAAACTCATCACAATGCGCCTGACCACAGGAACTGTAACACCAACAGTTATTAACTGAAGACATACTTCCTACAGTATCTTTTAAATTACTTGTCTGACTAGAGGGGACTGAATATCCATTTTGCCTCTCCCAGGCCTGAGGGAAGCGATTTGGAGAATTGGGGTCTTCCATGTAAAACTGAGTCTCTGCAAAGAAGGGCATTACCAAGCAACACATCTCCCTGATGCAGTTCTAAGTTAGTTCCATGAAGCAAAAAACTGTGGGAACCAAATTTCCAGCAAATATTCTAAATTACTGGTTGAATTTAGTTTGCTCTTAGGCAAGGGCCAAGCACTGCGCCAAAGCAGGCAGATTGCCTGTGGGGAAAACACCTCAGGGCATTGTTTTGACTTGATCACAATGAACATGCACTCAGCAGAATCCATCCCAGGACAGGCTTGCAAGACTTCCTTACCTCAGGATGGAGTACGTCCTTTCTCTGGCCTTTGGTGTACATGTTTTGAGCTACTGCAGAAGTCTTCTGGCAAGGAGCAAGCACTTTAGGTATAAATGGCCATTAACTTACCTTCTTTTATAGATAGATAGATAAATACACACGGACACACACGTATATTTCAGAGATATTTCACAAGGAGGCAACAGGAGGATGGAGACACAGCATGGACCAGTGGCACTGTTATCCTTTCCAGTATGGACTGCTGGCATTTGCTTTTACCACGTGACTCCTTCGTCCACGTTCTGCCCTCGCTCTGCCTGGTGCTCTCAACCTGGGGGGCCCCATTCCCTTCTGCTTCCTGGGGAGGTGCTCCCCCTCCACCTGTTTGAGCAGCTACCACCCGACCAGCAAAGCCTCACTTTCTTTTTATATGTCACTCTGTCTTTGCCTGTTCAGACATTTATCCTTCCTGTTGTACATGGCTGAACACAAACAGTCCAGCCAAGGTGATGACAAAACCCTACCACCGAACACACTCGAGCTACTCAGGAGTCAGAGACAAGGTGGAAAACTGTCAGAGCAGACAGGGAATGAGACAGTCACAGGGCCACGAAGAACCAAGATTACAAGGATCCTGCCATACTCCTGGGGTTCCAGCATTTATCCACTGGTGGCTATGGGTAAACCGATGTGAGTATACAGCTGGAACTGCATTTTTTTAACACACATACAGACATTTGCAGACACAAGGATACCTGGAATATTCTTTGTCTCATTTTACCTAAAGGTAGTGATCCAGGCTGATCTTTGTGCTGGGCTTCTTTTTCCTGTTCACCTTTCAGGACCGCTACAGCTTCAGCTGTTACTACTTGTACTATCCTCGCAGACACTTCTTCTGTGGCAGTAGCAAAGTCAGAAAAAAAGAAAGAAAAGCATGCTAATCAGAATGGTGTTTTAAAATCAGAAAGATTACCTTAAACAATAAAAAACCCAGAGGTTGACTTCATCCATTTTTAAAAGGTAGTCTTTTTTCCTGTAATGTAAGGAAATCATTAAAAATGAAAGAGAAGGACCACATATTCCAAAGGTTTCAGTGGAAAATGCCTAGTATTTATAAAAATCAGGAGCTTGCTCTAAGCAAGATGCACAAAGCATCATTACTGAATGTTTTTTCTTTCTTTTAGAGACAATGTGCAGCAACCGCAATATTTTAAGACGATCATCTATTAAATGTCTAGAAAAATTTCTGTAGGTACTGTTTTGCAAACAGGTAGAATGGGCAGCTGAGTAATGTAATTTCTTGACATTTAACAGACAAAGTTAGCTGCATTCCAACATGCCCTTTGGATGCTAACTCCTCCTCAGCAGCACACAGTATGCATTAAAAGCACTTCCCAGACAGCCATCTACACTGATGAGGGACTTGAAGAGCCAAATAAGATTCCTACATGATTAAAATCAATACTTCATCTTCCTCACCCCTTTTAGGACTGCCACACAAAGCCTTACTTAAACAGCAGGTGTGACTATCATGCAGAGGATAACATTTTTTTGGTGGAATGGGCTCCTTGCTGCTGGCCCCTGCCATGTTCTGTGCATGGAGCTGACTCAGGCACTGCCTGCTTGACAGAGCTGGGTGACACGGAACCCACGCTTTGCTCCTCCCCACAACCCGAGGAACTGGCTGCTCTGGTGAGCACAAAGCAGTCATAGGACCACTCAAGGAGCGAATTCTTCCAAACTGAGAAACCGTCTCAGCTCGACTCCAGACCCACTCAAAGGTGCAGTGAAATGTCATCAGGCACACAGCTGCATGTGGAAGCAACCAGAAAAGCTTCCTCCCCTCTGGAAGTTCAGGTACCTCTGATGTAACAAATCAAGATCTTAAGGGCTGGTCCAGCCGAATTCAGAGAGCAAAGGGTTTGTGGTTCTGTATATGAGTCTGCTCTCCCTTAGTCATTTATCAATATGTTTCTCTCTCTCAGCCAAACTCAGTGGAAATAAACCCCTTCCCTCTCCAGCTACATCCAAGTGCTGCCTGAGAACTATTCCCAGCAGAGATGGAGATGACCCCGAGGGAAGGCCACCAGCTGCACAGCTGGGCACACCAGGGAACAGAGCAAAACTTCCCTGCTTCTCCCGCCCTCGTGTGGAGACAGAGGTTTGTAATGGCAGACGTCAATACACCCTGCCCCTGCCAGAGCCCCCATTAATCACCATCCCGAGGGCAGGAATAAAAGCTCTGCTCACCCATTACCACGTCCTTCAGGCAAGAACTGGCTGGGAAGGGCAAGTATGTTTAAATCAATGCCCTACATGTAACTTCACAGCAACCACGCTGACAAGGGACTGTCCATTAGATTCATAATGATTTCTTTGCACAGTTACTCTTACAGAATTCCCTTGTACTCTTAATGTGAAGCTATTCCTCTTCATTTGTCCTTTAGAAAAGCCTGGTTTTTTTCCCAAAAAACACAGATGTGAGTTATCACAGCCACGTTTGTCTAAAACCAAAGTGTTAGGTTAATCTTTCTTTTACACAAACTATTTAATGAGATATTAAAAATCCCCACTGGCAAAGAACATTCCTAATTGTTGGTGTTTATACCTTACAATTCACTGCACTCCTGGCTGGTCACCTGGAGGGCAGTGACTGCAACAGTTCCACTGGCTGCTGCCAACAGCAAAAGTAGATGGATGAAAACAGCAGAACAATTACCAAGCAATGAAAAAAAAACCAAGCTGATTTGAAAAACATGAATTTGAAAAAACATTTGAAATACATGAATATGAACTTGAGGATAAATTCAGACTAGAAATCTGAAGATGCTGCTTTCCTAGTGTCAGGGGCAAGAAGTTCTCGAAGCCTTCCTTCCACACTGGAGGAAACAAATCGACTGTTTTTTGAGATGAGGCCACATATGCTATAGGTGTCTGTAGGGGGAGATTCCGAATAGCAGCTCTAGTTCTGTTCTTCTATTCAACAACACACCCCTAGCATGAGATAAAACTCCCTTTTGTGGTTAAGTAGATCAAATTGAGCACCATAACCCCCCATCAATCAAGTCACTCATGTGGCCACTCCTAGAGATCAAAGAACAGGGATGTTTATTTAAAGCCCAGCAATCTTCTCAGCTGCCTTTCAAGGGTCTGCACGACATTTTGGGGCTTTGCACCTCATTTTGCCTGTTTCCACACCTGCTGAATGCTGGGGGTGCTTCTTGTCACCTCTTGGCTCCTTCCTCTTGCAAGAAACACAAAACAGACACTTCCCAGACTCTCAACATGGTGCTGTTGCTGCAGACCAGGGACTGGACAGAAATCTGGAATCCTTAGAGGTCCTGACTGTTCCTAAGGATTGTGAAGCACACACAGCCTGCAAAGCACAAGCTGGGAAAACCTGGGAGAATGAACCCTGCATTTGGCCCATCCTCCTCCTGCAGACACACGGGGCCCTCCCCACACCACGGCGTGCTGCAGCACCTTCCATGGCTTGGAGACAAACTGCCCTTCCAGAAAACATCCCTGGATACCTGGTGCATCCCTGTTCAGATTCTGCTCTTTCAGAGCAGGGAACAGCATCGCCCTGACAGCTCTGGTGAGCATGAGGACAGCACAGAGCATCCCCGAGTGCCACAGCTACGGAGGACCCCACACCAATTCCTGCCATCACTTCACACCTGAAGGATGTGACACATGGCCCTCCTGTCACAAGTTCTACCAAGATATTAATCACAACACCATGGACTAAAGCAACATCATCAAGACTATGCTATTAGCTCAGATGAACAAATAAATCAAGGCTCAGTGACGAAGACTGTTAAAAGACTTTCTAAAGCTTATGTTCACATAGAAATTTTAATGAAAGCCTCCAATTAATTTCTGATATAGAATACACAAAAGTCTATCAGGTTTAGTACCCTGGAGCATATCCAAAGGAAATCCCCTTGGTCAACTGCTTTCCATCAGCCAAGCTACTGCAACCCTCCTCCCAGCAGGGTTAAGACTAATTAAAACCAGCCTCCTTTGTAATAGAATTTATACTTCTTCCCATCCAGCCGGGTTCTCTAGCACAAATGGGCTCTACAAGCCCAGAAGACAGTTCTCACCCTCTTAGCTCTCTTCCTGATTTAATTTGCTTGGGACAAAGATAATGTTCCACTGGGAGCTATGTCAGAGGGTGAAAGGTTGTCTCCTGATAAATAAAAATTTCTATTTCAGGCTACGTAAAGTAAGTAAATAAAAATACAAATGGCCTCTGGGTTTGTGGTTTTTTGTTCAGTTTGTTTTGTTTGGCAGTGTTCTTTAATCAAAAAAGGATTACTTCTGAACACTCTGGTGATGGATATTTTGGGTGACACAGGAGGCATGGGCAGTTCATCAGAAGAACAGTGTTTTTGCCATACATGACTGCTGCAAAAGGACAGACTTTTCTGTACTAATGGACACTATAAATAGAAGATCCAGTGGGTAAGTCAAATCCTCACAGGGCTGCTATTGAGACTTTTCATAGTTTTCTTATGGTTCAGTTAAAGTTCAAGGCAACCTAATGACAAAGAACAAACAAGAAACCAAATGAAAAAAAAAAAAGGAAAAAAGGGAAAATTAGGCAGTTTGGATGCTGTGGAAGCTGGGCTATGCATTCACTAGACATGGTTTTGCTTGTAGACATTTATTTTCCCTCACTTTAAACAGGCAGAGTCTCTCTGACTCTACTTCATGCCACAGAAACAGCACTAACATACAACAAGTTACAACATATAGATTTATTTCTTAAAAGCAATAAGGAGCATGGCTTTACATTAGACTCCAGCAGAACAAAGAACAGCAACATGCCTTTTCTTTGCATTTTGTAGAGAGTAAAATGCTGCTCCTTTTTACCAAGATGTCAGCTGTTCATGACACAGGACAGAGAAGGAGCTTCAAGGTTTGATCTCAGGGAATACAGTACCCTAAAGCATAGGCAGTCCTTGAATGGGCTGTCCCTAACAGAGAGAAAACACAGCGAACAACCTCAGCATGAACTCTCCAAAGCCCTGACAGGAGCAGGCTGAGGTGAGAGGCCAGGGGCTGGCATACCAGCACGGAAGTTCTGCTGCTCCCTCCAAGGTCACTTGAGACCACACTCCAACAGCGCTGCCAGGTCAGCTGTGCCCAGCTGCTGCCAGTGCCACAGCTGTTCTGTGCCAGGAACAGAGGACTCTGCCCCGCTCAGAGGACACAGCCCTGTCTGGGGCACTACACTAATTTAAACCAAAGTTAAACAGATCACGCACTCTGTGCTCCTGGTTTTGGAAGTCAGCCCAGTTCTTCTACAAACCCCAGCATACCAAACCAGGACATCTAGAATCTCCATGTCCCAGAGACGACGCGGGGACACAAACCCTTTCCAGAGGACTAAGATGCACAGGGGATGCTGAACCAGCTGCTGATGGGGAGCCAAAGCCTTCCCTCCTGGCTGTATTTAGAAGGCCTGCTGCCTCCAAAGGCTGCTGCCCTCCCCACAAGCACACCCAAGGGCACAAGAGCTGCCCAATCCCCACCCCAAGGCACTCTAGCACTGAGAATTACACTGAAGCAGGCATCATTCAGACCCTCCCTCCTGATGCCTCCTCCCTGGACAGAGACTCACACAGGGGCTGTTAAATGAGGTTACATGCCAAAGACTGGCTACAGCACAATCCAGTATCTGGGATCAGATCCAGTGCAAGGCCAAGATGTAATTTCAAAGCTCTCCTTCATTCCTTATTGATCCTGCTGCATTTGTCAATGGACTGCAGGTGTCTCCACTGGCATGTTACCTACAATACTTTTATTTCTCATGACAGCTTTCCATTCCATTAACTTTTATGACAAACATGTTTACCAGCCCCAGAGACAGATGTACAGACGGTGGCAAGAGTCTTTTAAAAGAGGTGTCTGAGCTTTCAGGTCCTGACATAAACACTTCCACAAAATAGTTTAAAAAAATAGATTTTTTTAAAAAATCTGCAACTACAAAGGCAAGAGCAAAAATCAGATCTGTGAGACATCTCCACAGTGATATGTGATGTCTGTTCTTTATGTGCCCTTTTAATGGTTGTCCTTCAGCCTCTTTCTCTTCCAACTTGCCACAATCTCAGACTGAACTCATGGAGCAGCTGAGCTTGCTATGAACACCCCTTCTTAGGTGAAACTATTCAGCTGTTTGTTTCTGACAGCCCTCATCCAGCAGTGCCTTTTATCTTCTCTCCCCTAGAGAGAAGTGCAGTGCTCTATGATTATTCTGAGGACTGGTTTTGACAGGAGACCCTGCCTATGGGCAGGGCTCCCAGCCTCTCCCTGCCCCACAGGTACGTGACTGGCACGGATGCAAGGATCCTGCCGGCAGCAAACTGGGAGCTAGGACAGCTCGCCTGCTCCTCACCTCGTGTAACAGAACCAGTGACTTCTCAGGGGTTTCTCCAGCCAGCTCAGAGTCTGTCTCCTCAGCTCTTCTCCTTCCCTGCCTGTAAGTCGCCTGTGTTTCATTACTGCCATTCAGCCAGATCACTCAGCCCACCTATCTATTGCTTCTTCCCACCTTGAGAGCCCATTTCACAGCAACAGGGACAGTGCCTGAATAGGAAATGCGTATCACATCTCCACGATTTCATCAGGACAGTGTTCCCAGACTAGAGCAGCGTCACCCCTTCCTCTTTCTGGCTATAGCTCTACCCAGTGCCAGGGTGGCAGCAAGACCTTCAGCTGCCTGTGGCCACAGAAGATGTCAGCTGGTCTCTGTAAAGCATAACTTGTTCAAGGCATAAACAAAGTTTAACATGCTTGAACTGCATGGCACAAGAAATGCTCCAGGAGAAAATCAAAGAAAAGGGATGACGGGAAGAAGGGACGGGAAGGAGGTTCAGAAAGGAGGAGACTGCAAATTGTGTCAAAACTTCACACACTTTCATAGGTTCACCTCTCAAACACCTGCCAAAATACCCAGAGAGCTTGGTAAAAGTAAGGGGTAATTAATGTCCCTGGAGAGCACTGAGGCAAAGAAGGGATTAAAGAAAGCTGCAACGAGATGGAAAGGATAAAATAATATGTTTCATTAATTTTGCTATGTTTTAGGCAAAGAACACCGGCAGAGCACAGCAAAAGGATTAGCTACGTGTATACTTGCAGAATTATGGAAACAAAGCCATTTCAGTCAAGATGTGCCTGTCAAAATCCTCAGTGGGATTCAGAGCAGTTTCCAAGGTAACCAGCACTAATTGTTGGCACAGTGCAATTGAGTCAACAACAAAAGCACAAAGCAACCTGCACTGCCTTGTGAGGCAAAACACCCCACATATTCCTGCAGAAAGAAAAGACACAAAATGGCTATTTGCTATCTTAGATGAGTTGAAAAGCAAAACAGGACCTATGGATCTTTTCCCCTCAGGGAAGCGCAATTCCGAGCGCAGCCGGGCTATAAACCAAATAGCAATTCGATTTGTTTGGAGGCATTAGCCAGACCCCTAAGGACAGCTCCTGAGCTCATGCACAGCTCTCCTGGAAACTGGTGGATGACTTGTTTCAGTCAAGACTACGGAAATGTTGGTAGGGGAAAAAGATGCAGGCCATCACCCAGCGACATTTGGGGTGGAAAAACCAAAGAAACATCTTGGACTTGATCTCTGGGATGATGACAGCTCCAAATACTGCCTTTTTGCATGCAGATTAAAAGGTAAATGCACAGCAGCAATCAAAGTATTATGAATAAGTTCTATAAACCCCAAAAACTGCCAACAGATTAGTGCTTGAGATTTAAGGAAAAAGCCGTAACAGAGCTTTACAGAATTCAAATGCTGGCTTTCAAACAGCTTTAGTGAGTGTAAATATTTTGCTGTAAGTAGGCCCTTGATCTGGATGCTGGCAATATTAACAATAATTGGCAGGAGGTATGAAGGCAAATAATAGGAACATCAGCTTTTAAATTCAATGCAGCCACAACATAACTGACAAGTATCATTTCCCTAATAAACTCATTGACTTTAAGCTACTGCAGCATGGATGAGGATAGTGACAGATTAATTTAATCACCAGGATTCACCAGCTAACCAACGGAACAGGCCAGAAAAGGTCTGTGTTTTGGGAAAGGAAGAGCTTTGGTGGTTTGATGCATTGGATTCCCAAGGTACAAACATCCACATTACCACTGGGGAAAAATGTGTTGAAGTCACTGTGTGAGAAGGACAGGAACAGGTTAGCTCCAGCTGAGTACCTGGCCCAGCAGCTCCATACCCTGGTGATCCCCACTGCAAATGCCTTACACCTCTGTGTTCTGGGGTACTCAACAGCCCCTCCTATGCTGTCCTTAAAAGTCTAGATGGTAAATCTGAAATATCACTATTCAGCTCCTTAACACTTTTGAACTTGATGATCTTTGGAGGTCTTCTCCGACTTTAGTGGTTCTGTGATTCTTGTGCCACCTTATACCAGAGCAAATCTGTCACACAGCTGTAGTCCTGGCTGCAGCTGAGCAGGGCTGGCCTGGCTGCGCTCTGGTACAAACACAAGGCTTCGGAGTGGCTTTCCTGGGCACCCTCAGCTGCTCTGCAGCACGCCGGGAAACTGCAGGGAAGCTCAGGCTGCCTCTCCTTGGATTGCTTCCACATGTTCTGTGTGTGTTTCAATTCCCCTGCTGACTGAATTTTCCTGGTACTTTCTTCAGTGAGGGAGTTGGACACATAGTCCAAATCTCCAAGGCACACAGTGCAAAATCTGAAGTGACTCATGCTAGGAGCCAGCCAGGAGCCATTCTGAAAGCCCCAGTGAGCCTCCTCCTCCGGCTCCCTAGCACATTTATCAGGCAGAGGCCTCTGCCACACTGTCAAGCAGCTGTAGAACAAACCACCAAGGGACCAGTCCCCTCCTCAGCCCTCCTTGAATCATGTAAGTCTGTTAAAAAGGAGTCAAACCAATGTCAGTATAATAATGCAACGCTTTAAAAATGAGCCCTCATTACCACAATACTTGTTTCCTGTGCATCCCCTGAGTCCATCTTCTTAAGTCTACTGCCTGGAACAAAATATTTACTGTCAGCATTTCCCAGAGAAATCAGAGGTGGGAAAAGCTATCAGTTCTGTTTTGTCTGATGCACAGGCAACACAATTTAGAGCCAACATGCAATATTGAAACACCAAACCCTCAGCCAGGGCACTGCAGTGACATCCCACTGCCTTTCCTGGGACTTGGTATCGGCTCAAAACAACACCTGCACATAGAAAGCAGCTCTATCTATCTTTCCCCAGAAGTATCAATTCCCTAGGACACACACAGAAGAAACCACTTTGGCTTCAAAACAAAGAACCAGATATTTAATCCTTTGAATGTAAGTAAATACACATAATGGGTAACTCACTTTTAAATCAATATTAGTTTTGGACTTCAGTACAAGTTAACATTTTAAACAAACTGACTTTTAAGAACCTCTGTGGAAGTCAATGAAGCCTCAGCCACCTACAGAAGGAGGTGATGCATCCCTTAAGGTTCATTTTTAGCTCCTTTTGGAGTTATTTTAAACACTTTTTACAGTGGTTTCTCTGATCTTTTTTAAAAAGGATTCACACTATGCTATAGAAACTTTGCTGGATTTAAGTTTAAAACTCATACTAACCTGTGCACATACGATATGGGATTTAGTCATGCCTTGTCAGGAGGACTGAAGATCAATCTGTCAGTGCCAACAGAACACTGGTTTAACCCATCAGGGGATCTTTAACACATAAAACACAGCAACGCCGTGCCCTGCTCACCTTAGTGCTCACACTGTTGGTCCAGCCCAGCTCTGCACCGGAGCAGGGAATCCAGGTGAGCTGGCCCCTGATCAGTGACAGCTACATTAATTACCCAGTACAGCCTGGCCCTGATGGGTCACAGCTACAGCCAGTAAAGGTAAGGGTGATAAAAGGGACGTGAAGGGACCATCATCATCATGGAGGATTATGAACGTGAGGACCAAGAAGAAGCAGGATCCTGGGGAGAGAGACTCACTGCTGTGAGGTCAGTGTGGGTGTGCAGTCAGAGCCTGCTGTTGGAAGCTGCAGCCACAGCCTAGCTGGGTAAAAGCCTGCACTCAGAGGCTGCAAACTGATCCCTGCAGGCAGAGTTCAGCAGGAAATAACCAGCAGTCAGAGGCTGCAGGGGAAACCTCCAGCAGGAGCTGCTGCAGCCAGGGTCAGGGAATGGTTGGGGTCAGGCTGGCTGAGCTGTACAGAGGGATAAACCAGGGCCCTTTTCATGCTGTGATAAACAAGGAGTCTGTGCCTCAGCTCATTTCTGCTCTCTCACAAGTGGGCTGTTTCAACATGCACTGCAGCAGCAGCAGCTGCATGGCTGATCTCTTCCAAGCCCTGCTTCCCAGTCCAGCCTGCACCTCTATCACGGCAGGTGTGCTTCTCCTGCCAGCGGAGGAATGGTGCTGCATCCTGCCGAAGAAGCACATGCAAGTGTCCCCATAGACAGGCAGACTGAACGTGGCCTGTGTCACGTACAGATTAACCCAGTCCCACAGAAGCTGTGCTGTGGATAGACTTTCAGAGCAGTTCTCAGCCAAGGTCAGCAGTTCTGCCGTCTCTCCCTCTCTTTTCTGGCACTGCCCCAGCTGAAGGAAGCCTTGTCTCTGACCAGGACTCATCCCTGAATGCTCCCACAGCCTGCTCCCATCCACCGCCTGCCCGCTCTTGGAGACCACCGGCTCACACCTCTGTGTACAGTGGATTAGGAACGGGAAACGTGTACCTACTCGGGAAGAAGGAAAATATCAGAGATGCTCATCAAAGCCCTCAGTGCATCATCAGTGCACTGGTGCAGGGTGCCCAGAGAAGCTGTGGCTGCTCCATCCCTGGAAGTGTCCAAGGCCAGGTTGGGCAGGGCTTGGAGCAATCTGGGATGTGGAAGGTGTCCCTGCCCGTGGCATGGGACTAGAATGAGATGAGCTTTAAGGTCCCTTCCCCCCAAACCATTCTATGGTTCAGTGACCTTTTGAACTACCTCTTCCTCTTTTGCCAAAGCTGTCTTCTCTGGGCACCTAAATACCTGCAAGCTTCTGCAGCCACAGTGCTGGAGACGTCCAGCTGCTGAGGAGAGAGCTGAGACCAGGGCTGGGGGCACTGCAGCCTCCAAGAGAGCTGCATCCAGAGGCTGAGCTCCTCCATGCACTAAAAATGAGGGGCAGTTGGGGAAATTCCAGATGGCAGAGGAGCTACACAGGATGGCTGGGATAAAGCTGGAAGCACAAGATTAAAAAAAAGGTAGAGATAAATAAGTGAGAAAGAAGAGAGAGAAGGAAGAACTGACAGAGCAATCGTTGAGAAGGATGACATATCCTTAAACACAGAGAAAGGAGGACAGGGAAAGGAAAGAGAAAGCAACTCATACACAGGAGCAGCTAGGGATGTTTCAGCTCACCAACAACCTGTGTAGGCTGCACAGGCTACCCTAGACGTGGTACACTCTGAATTTGGGGTAAAGAAGCAACAGCCACCACTGAATCCTATTCCCTCTTCTATGTGGTGCAAGGCTGTGGATGAAAACAGCTTCAGTGCATCAGCAGGACTGCCACATCTACACAGCACTGGCAGCAGAAGCGGAGCAGAAGTATCTGTCTGGCCAGATCCACAGGCAGAGAACCAGACTGCAAATCAGTTTTATCCTAACTGCCATAGGTTATATGGGTTGCTGGAAGCTCTACCAAACTGATCATGGATCATTATGAATTAATCTCCAGGAAAGAAATAAAAACAAAAAGTGAAGTTCCTGGGGTTTGTTTTTCCCTCCCAAAATACACAGTGCCTCCCAGTGAAACTGATTTCCATGAACTATTCAATCTACTCAGCCCTGAGTGAAATGACTGTCTGGGAGGCAGCTAAGAGGTTTTCCTGCCCTGGAGCTAGTGATATCTCTCATTTATTTTCCATATACTGCATGCAACTAAAGCTGAAGTTTTGAACAGTTATTTTCCACACAGGAGAAGGGCTCACTCCATGATCTGATGTACACAGCTGGGGTGCCTTGAGTTTCCTGCACTTTTTGCATGTCATGAGGAATGCCTCAGTACTAACAAAACCCCAAGAATAAATCAAAACAGCATTTCTAAATCATCACTTCAAGAAGAGATTTCCAAGCACCACTAACTGTGCTCTGTAGTCAGTCTGTGAAACAGCAGAGAAAACTTAAATGTTTTGCTCAGAATCTCCCAAAGAACAAATGACAGTGTAAACACCATCACACAGACATCTCACTTGGAGCCTTGTCTTTGAATTTCCAGATCAGCCATTGGTAGGGACAGACACTGGATCATCACTGCTCATCTGCCAGCTAATGCCAGCTGTTTTGTGCTGATTTCCATCTCTTCAGCTGGCAAAGGCAAGCAAATCTATCATTAGAAGGACTGAATTTAAAGTGAGTAGTTAATCTACCAGTAGCAACTCCATAGAACAAAAAATCCTAACCAAAACACTACTACACACCAAGTTTGCTGTCCTTACCCAGGACACGAATACAGCAAGAGAAGAGGTGGTTTCTTCTCTATACTGAAACCTCACAGATTAAAACAGCACGAAAGAGAAAGACAGGGGGTTGTCCCTTGCTTCCTTCCACTATTTCCTTTGAGTTTCTCACTCAAAACCCAAATTGCCTTGGCTTTCCAATTTTAATACAGAGTAGCTCATCATGGTTAGTAAAATCAAGGAATTTGCACATATATCTTTCTCGTACTTTGTACAGAAAATATACCCCAAAGTAATATTTTCTTGTAATTTCCATGGAAGTGGTGCCTCAGTGAGCACTACAGAGCAAGGTCCCAATCACAAAGTGCTTGCAGTCTTCTTTATCTCCCTTAACCTTGAGAAGCAAATGCTAGAGGAAAAGAGGAAAAAAACTAAATCCTCCTTTCCTTTGTCAGCCAGCCTGACTGTGGCTCACAGACGTCACAGGGAGCCTGTGCACTCCTGAATGCTAAATAATCTCCTAGGCTACATACTTTCTCTCAGCAGAGCTTAAGAAGAGAGCTCACTTTGAGCAGGGCCATGTTGGCATGGCAACGGGGGAAAAAGGGAATCAGCAAGCCTGGCACTCCTTGCCGGGAGCAGCAGACTTTCTGTGACTCTCGTTTTTGTGTCCTCTCCACCACAAGTTAAACCTGTGCCCAGTGGGTGAGGAAGGGCCGGCGTCCACCCTGTGTGCTGGCAGGAGCTGCCCCCATCAGCCAGACCTGGGGACGCCTTGTCCTGGGCTGGAAAGTGCATCAGCCTAACACCGCAATGGAAAAACGGGAGGAAAGGGTTTGTGACGGGTTCATGACCACCCTCGTGACACGGGGTCCTTTCAAGGGACCTGGAAATGGGGCCAGCAAGGCTCACCAGCACATCCCATGCCCTCACCTAAGAACCTGCTGCTTCCCTTTGAAGGTGACTTTAGAGAAGAAGATGCCATTTCAGCTCTGCCTGAAACAAGAGTAGCTGTGTGCCTGCAAAACAAGGCTCTGTTGTTTAGTAATGAACCTTCTTCCAAGTCTTTCTGCCCTCAGATCAAAACTGGAATGAAAGATTATATGCTGGCACAGTCCCCAGCAATACCACCTCCCAGCTGCTCGGTGCCAAGTATTGCCCAGTGTTTCTGAATGTCCTTTACAATGCCATCATGGTGATGGAGACCATGATGGATCCTTTAAACAGAACAGGAACGAGCCTGTGTGCCCCATCTCTACACCCTGAGCCCAGCCCAGAGGGCAGAAGGCTGGGGGAGGCGGCACACAGTCCTGCACAGTGCTGGTCACCTGTCCACGGCTCTGCACAGACCTCCTGACTGACCTCTCTTCCACCCTCGTGCCTTTACTCCTGCCTTTTACAAGTCCTGTCTACTTTTTGTAATTCATAAATGCACAAGCTGTCTCCTACCACACACTTTGGGCACTGAAAAGGACTCCAGCAGAAAAGGCCACAAATTAGGGTGTGTCTTCTGGGCACAACTGCCCCACCAGTCACTCAGCTAATGCCACTGCTGGATGGTCGAGATCTGACCAACAGAAACAGGGAAGTCTGCATTTACAGCCCTCATCAGAACAGGCACTTCAACATGGATGGCGAAAGGGACGGCAGAGGCAAACATAAAAAGCTGAGACAGGGCAAAAATGAAACTCCCAGAATGCATTCGATATTTGCCATTTTCAGCAGCAATAACTCCCCTGGCTACAGCAGTCCCTCAAGAAGGGCTGCAGATGTGTCCAAAAGGCAACTTTGACAAACCAGAGCTCACGGCATACAGTCTAAACTATGGTGTGGCTGGAACATGTTATGAAAGATGCTTCTTCCATATCCCAGCCCCGTTGTTCCTTGTTACATCTCTGAGGTTATAGATGATGTTTTCTGGGAGCGCTGACAGCATCAAGTGCGTGCTGGTTGCCAAGCCAACACGCTCACAGGCGCTCTGCTCTCACTTCTTAAGGAAGCACAGCTGCTTTCGCAATGCTTGTATTGTAACAAGGAAACACCAAAGTGAATTGAAATACCAACAGGGAGCCCAAAGGAAAGGGCTGGTTGATGCCTCCTCTTGGCCAAACGCAGCACTGATGTGGTATGATGCAGCAGCTGGCTCTAATGGTGTTATTATTGCACCTGGCTTGAGATGCGGTTTTCAAAAGCAAATCTGAGCCCCACACTCCCAGAGGAGCTTAGGGATAAACGAGACTGATGGCTGATGTTCTCTCTGTGTCTGAGTCCCAGCCATGGGAACCAACAGCACCCACACACCAGGTTATCTCACCCTGCTCCCTTTAAGACAGTAATTTTTGCATTCTGCCCACAACTGCGCCAGACCCTCCAGCTCCTACCAACATATGTCAGCCACTGACTGATTTCTGAAGCCCTAAGAGGAGGTGGGAGGGCAGAGCCAACCCCTCAGAGAGGTTATGACCAGACCAACATCGATGTCTTACTGGATTGATTGATAGGGCCAGCCATAGAAAAACCAACTGAGACTGTATAGTAGTTATTGAATATTTTAGAGTCAGGGAGAAGATAGCTGTGGGTAGGGTATGTTAAAGGATGGAATTTCTTTATTCCTGGTCTTCTGCAGGAGAACAACTGAGAAGGACCTTTACAGCAAGGTTAACAGGCAATAATAAAGCCCCAGCATTTTCTACAAGTGCCCCAGAGGGGTTCTGTTGCCCCCACCTACACTGTCTTCAGCAACACACTTTGAATACATCTATAACATTCGAATAACGTGTCCCAGAAAATGACACTTGTGCTACGCTTAACACAGAGAAGACTGCCTGGTATGTTTGCCTGTATCTAAACTGGCAGAGATGATGGTGTACAGTAATTACTGTCATATTTCCTGGGCAAAGGGAGGGAGATCAAAATACCTAATTAACAGCTTCTTTCCCACGGGAGCCATCAATGATATGGCAAGACACCTTCTTCCAGCTCTGTAAATTAAATAACAGAAATGGGACAAACCCAGCAGTCACATTCAGCTCTGAATGTCACTGATTTTGCATCCTTCTGCGCATTTTGTCTGCATTGCTCAAGACATGTCGCTTGCTGAAAATGCACATCTGACAACAAGGCTGGGAGGCTCCTTTGGGAACCAGGCATTCAGGGAGCTTGTTGAGGGGGGCTAGCCCCACAAGGACTTGGGCAGCAGCAGGACAGCCAGTGCAAACAGCCCAACGAAAAGGAAAGCTCTGACAAAAGCAGTCCTGTTGGAAAGACCAAAAATGCCTCCATACAAAGAAGGCCTGTTTGTATGTCTACTGCCAGCGCCATCAGAATATTACCACTTGTATGGCAAGAGAGAGAGAAGGGAAATGGAGATGAAATGAGATGTTACTAGAGGAGGGAACAAACCACTAGCTCACCATGGGACCAGGCTATGAGCCTCAGTACATCTCAGCCTGGAGGGGCTGTTGCATTAAGTGACCCCAAACATGGAGCTGCCATTCTGCAGCCCATCGAGAGGGGCTGAGGGCCCTCAGCCTGCACAGCTGAGCACCACGGTGATTTTCTAACAGTGCTGCGAACAGGATCCCCTTTACCTGGAGACTGGCTACAGCACAGCAAGGTTATGGAAGACAATGGGATACAGACTGTTTCCTTGACACACGGCAGGAGGCTGAAACAAGCACAATTCCTGCCTTCAACACAGTTGGGTTTTTTTATTTGCATAGCTAACCTAAAGGGACTCTGCTCAAGCATTACTTGCTATGACAGGGCAGTCTTTCAGGCTCGCATTCCCTGCACCTTATAGAAATATGCTTGTTTAAAAGAGTAGATGGTCAGAGGAATAAGTCTGTTCCAGATACTCATTTAGTCCGGCTGTACAAAGCCTGAAACAAAGGGCTGAATTAGGATAAATTACATTCCAAGTTGTAATGTGGTTTGTCCCTTCCCAGTTTTCTCTTCAGTTGTTTCCTGCTGTCTGAATCCCCTCCTTTCTGGGGTAGTATCTGCCATCACACAAAAGCTAGCTTGTCTCTGGATCAGCAGATAAAACTGGACCTTTTTCTATTGTCCTTAGCTTATCCTACAATTTTCCTTTTTTCCCTGCCTCTTCCCACCGCTGCTCTGCTCCCTCATAGCCTCCATCTCACCCGCTCTGCTGCTGCTGAGTCTGTTCCCCCACATTCCTCAGCCCCTTACTCCTCCCTCAGATCCATCCTGCCACTTCTTCGTTCCCCTTCAGAGGTCTAGGGCTCCCTCCTGGTTCACTTACAGACTGCCATACACCAGTGTCTGCATTCCCCCAGCCTCTCTCATGGATCTGTCGTGGGCTGCCCTCCCACCCACCTTCCTCATGATTCCAGAGCCAAAAGCAGTCAGATTGATGTGCCATGTCAGGGAACTTGCCACAGCTCACCACAGAGCCCCTTTGCATCCCACATGGTTTGGGTTCCCTGCCAATTAATGAAGGGATACATTTTGTCACTCTGGTATGACATGTTACTGTCCTTAACACTGTCTGACACCAGGACACAGACACTGTCCTGAGGCTCTGGTAATAGGATTTCAGGAAATGCTTTCCCTTCATCTGTCAAAAAAATAATTCATCTCAAATAACAGTGTGGGTAATCCAAACACCCTTCAATTACAAACCTGAATTTGGCATATAATGAAGAAAGCACTTAATCAGTTGAGTCACTATATATAAAGATATATTACAGAAGATGCTTCACAGTGTTCACCACTATTATCCCTAATTATATAAATTTGACTGGTTAGTTACTGCATTACTGAAAAAACAGATGCATTTTAAATGCAAAAAGCCAAACCTTTGTAGCTTGATGTTCTTGCAATTCTAACAAAATGGATTATGCTGAATTGCTGGTTCCCAGAGAAAGCTGCAGCACCTACAGTCCTCCTCACAGCTTCCTCCCAGTTAGCTGACCACAGCTTTCCAGTGAGCAAAGAAAAGGCTGCCACTCCCGTGTTTCACTGCAAGTCAGGCAAATCCTGTGCTCTACCACTGGGTCCAATCCAAAGCATTCCTTGTCAGCCTGCTTCAGAGTGAGTTTCTGAGGATCAGCCCATCACGTCCCTTTGCATCACACATTTCACATGACGTGAAAATGTTTGGCTTGACAAAACCTACAGATCTCATTCTCCACTCTGTATAATTCCATGGTCTTCACCAAAGATGCTCTGTGTGTGCAAGTGAGAAGGGACATGGACAGGCATGAAGCAGGGAGAACACATCAAAACTTGGTGGTCTCAGCCTGTGGGATGCTGCAGACTGCACCAAAGGCAAGGTGTCCTCAGGAGCACCTCCAGAGCAGCGTGGGATTTGTGTCTGCCAGAAGCACAAGGCTCAGCTGGTCTGCCAGGGGTAGCCCAAGAACATACACGATTTTATACCCACAAAATGCATACAAGAAGAAATAGGTGCTTTACCACCCACACTTCTATCACACCCCTAACAGCTTCCTGTGGGCTATGCCAAAAAACCTGGCCTATTCTCTTGCATATATCTGCCTCTGACTTGGGTGGCTGCCAGATCAGGCCCTGAGGCTGGCTGCCCTGTCCACAACTCCCACATTCCTATCGGTCTGTTTGAAAGGAGAGCATTGATGTGTCTCCATAATGCAGCCATTACCAGCATGATGCTGAGACAGATCAATCAAAGGCAACACAACAGCCAGATTCAGAGGATTCCAAAAATTGAGGTCAGATTCGGTAACTCTTAGACACTGGGAGAGAGAGAGACACATTCACAAAGGCAAATTTTAACTGTGCAAATCTAAAAATGTCACTTGTAGTGATGGATTGGGTGCATTTTGGGAAGAACTGTTACCTCCTCCCCCATCACCATCCCTCGCCTCTGCAGCAGTGCTGGCACAAGGTGTCTTTGTCGTGGTGGCCTTATCCCAACTCTTCCCTTAACACATGGCCCTCTGATTTCACAGCACAAGCCCTGCAAATGGGTGTCCTGCTGCCTTGCTGTGCCTTGAAGGGTCAAGTGCCCTGCTACAGAACACCCCTCCCTAGGAGAGGGCCATTTTGTGGCTAAATCCCAGCTCCTGGGTCAGTCAGATGCAGCAGCCCTTCCCGAGGGGAAACACCTCAAAAGGCACCAGGGATTGGGTGATGGACAGCTGCCTGGGAAATCCCTGTTTAAACTACTGCTCTGCTGCACATAAGGTTGTTGCACTTGCTGGGGATTTACAGACTCCCAACATGAAGGCTGGAAAGCCAAAGATTTTCCTAGGTTACAGTGCTGGACTTGTACCAGAGAAAATAAAATCCCTGTAAATCTACTCAAACCCACAGCTTGGCTTAGTTATCTCCATCGACCTTGGCTTCCTGAGCATTTTCTCCTCAGATGTTTGGAGTTAGTAAGCTACTACAAATAATTCAATGATTCACATTATTGATAATTTTGTCTATCAGAGTGGCATTTAAAAACCCTACCTGACGCAGTACCCCACTGAAGTTACAATCTGCAAGCAGACAAATACAGCAAGGATGACTAAATTTTCCTGTGAATAACAATACTGATTTCCAGATCAAATTATTAATTGAACACCAAAAATCTAGAAGTCCTGTCCCACACTGCATTAAGCACATCCAGCTAGTAAATACTACTATGAAGCGGCCAGACACACTGGGTACTTTCTATCACTACAGTAAATCGCTAACTGGTTTCTCCTTCAAAAGAAGAAATGCATTGAAAGAAACGTATCTTAAGTATTCTACAAAGGTTTACATTGCACTGATTAAAGGTGGGCTTAGCCAGTGCCAGAGTGTGCAGTGCACAAGTTTCCAGAGAGCTGGGAACTGAGGCGTGAAGGCAAGCAGTTCTGGGGACGTTTCCAGTGCTCAAGGACAAAGATGTCATGAGATAAGCTATATTAAGACTCCCAAACAAAAGCTGTACATACTGACAGTAAGTCTCCACACCAGAGATCTGAGTCTGAGCAGACAGTGAGGAAACTGCAGGGAAGGTGGAAACGAGGCCACGAAGTGGTGAGTAAAGCAAACTTCACCTGGATGAAGAGTGATCTTGTTCCCTCAGCCAATGGGTGTCCCCAGCACTACTGCATGCCCTGGAACATGCTTCCTCATTGTGTCTTGTTCTGCTTTTAACCACCTGCCTCAAAAAGCAACATGGAAAGGCACTACTATAATGCCTGCTGATTGCCAGCAGTGCCTTCCTTCCTCCTGCCACCCATTAGCTGCAAACTCAATTAAATGTTTGGGTCTCTCTCTGACCAGCACTCAGAACCTGAGCTTGAGATAGCCTGAGAAAAGCATTTCTCTCCTCCCTAAGGATAGGAAATTCCTCTTCATCCTGTGAAGTTATCCCCACTTTCCTGTATGTATGGGCAAACTTGTCTAACATGGGGTGACAAATCTGTGGCAAAGATGAGAAATGCACTCCGTCTCCTCACTGTTACGAACGACAGCACTTCACCCCTCCTGCTTATCTGCTGGATAAACATGGAATAAAGCTGGGTTACAGGAAAGAGACAAGACCAAGATCATCTCACGATCATCAACACTGTGTTCACCTGAGTGCTCACACACGATTTCTTTTACCTTGGCCAAAATTTGAAAGCCAATCTGCAAGAAGGGACTCAAAATATAAACACATTTACTTTTAGTAGAAATCTCAGTTTCCAGCACAATTGCTTATGAAATGACTGTACGATCCAGGAGCCTTAAAATTCTCCAGCTGCTGAGAAATTATGGATAGCGCCTCCAAATGCTGTCAACAGCCAAAAAAACATTGCTAGAAAGATCTCTTAAGCATGCATGAATGGATGCATCAAGGGCAGTTGTGTCTATACAAGAGAAATTCTTCTTGCACTGTGCTTTTGGGGTTTGGAGTGGGAACTCTGCATAAAGATAATTAGCATTTACTTCTAAAACAGGAAACTTGCTTTGCATATTTCATGTTGACACAGTCACACTCTTCTTTTTTTCTGCGCATAACAAGCTGAATTCTAAAAACCTTACATAGTTTACAAATAGACTAAGTCCCAGTGAGCATCCAGTGAAATATGGCTGGGCAAGGATGAATAAATGCTGACACTGAATTGTGGTGCTCCCAGCCAGAATGAGCAACGCATTATTTTGCCAATAGTACATGGTTTCAAGAAGGTCTTGTTAGTGGTGAGCGATAACAGGAGAATCCATCCTTCCTGCACACACAAATGCACAAGTCATCCACGCACAACAGCTGGGCAGTTTCCTACTCCCTCGTAGCCCAGAGGACCTGAGCAGCTGCTCTGTACCAGTCTGTTGCCACATCCCTTGACAGGTAACCCTGTCTCATTTTTGAAAAGGCCTTTCCTGAAGCCATCTCAGAGCACTGCCCAGAATTCTGAGTACCTATCATCTGTGTAACCCTGGGTGAAGGTGCAGCCCCTGCTAGTGCCCTTCCAAAGCACACACACCCTCATGGCAGCTCCCCCATGCCATGCTTGACTCCACCTAACATTTCCTCTTGGGGAAACACCCAGGAGTCTGCAGAGGCCAATGTTCTGCAGCAGGACATCGAGGTGTGTCATGGTAGGACACAAAATAGATTGGCTCCATATAGTTGTCAGAAGAGAAGGAAGGCTTTCTTTACAATTCCAACAGTTTCTTTTTTAATATGCTGTGTTAAAAAGGTCTATTATTGGTCCATGGGACTGACACTTCTCTCCATTGGTTCAGGAATAGGAAACAACACCTGGGGACAGTTGTTATGGCAAAGGGAACACTGTTTACTGAAACTGTTCTGAGAAATGGAGAGAGATGTTTTAAAAAAGAAACTATTGACAGCTTTCCCTTGGGAAAGGAGCTAGCAATGGTTAGCAAAGTACAATTCTCTCAGGCTCAGAAAACATTGAGCCCAGAGAGGTGCATTACCTGCAGTCTCCCTGTTCCCTGATGACAACTCTCCGTTGATCCCATTCTCTTTGGTCTGAGCATACGTCCCTGGCTGCTCATGGCTGCCCAGCCTCAGCTCCTCGTCCTCTCGGTAGGGAAATCCATTGGCACTTCTGACCAGTCCAGCACTTGCACCACCCTGATCCTTAATTTCAGGAGAATGTGGGTGTGAAGAAGCCTCTGTTAGCTGACCTGAAGTCCAGTGTGGTGCCTTGGCTTCGTCTTTCCTATCCTCGGCCATGGCTCCTCACCTTCACCGCTTGGCCTGTAACGACATGAGCAGGAGAGATCAGTTCCAGATGTGTCCCTGCCCATCAGCACAAGCATTTCACCAGCAGTGCTGCTGGTAAATTCAAGTCTGGCAGAGGAAAGAAGTATCTCCGTGTGTTTGTCCTAGCCGTGAATGAACCGATTTAAACTCAAAAGAAACCGCCAGCAGTAAAAATTATAGGTCAAGTCCTCCCTGACTCTCACATGCCTTGCAATTATTAGCACCATTTTCTTGATGGCTTCCCACTCATTAATCTGATTTTAACGCATTAATTGCAGTTAAAATATCAACCCAATTAACAAGTGAATCTGTCATCGCAGTGCCACCGCCCATTCCCAGGACAATAAAGGAAGAATGCCACAGCTGCTACAAGGGAAGCTGCTGCTGCAGCTGCACTGAGGGGGCTGGTCAGGCACAGAAGCACAAGGTGATGTGGCCTCTCCAGCACATGCAATCTGCTGCTCGTCAAGGCAGAAGACAAGTCTGGGAATGTGCACTGGGCTCCTGAACACCCATGCTGTTTGACCCCAGTTAAATCCCCTCTTAAATGCTGGTATGTGAACAGTCACACACATTTGTCCAACCCTTTTGTCCAAAACAGTCCATGGGTGACNCCTGGGGTCCCAGCCAGGGTCTCGGACCTCCCAGGGCAGTTTGAGGGGTTTTCCACATGCCCTGGACTCCAACACATGGGGAACATGTGAGTTTGTTTCTCACACAAGCATTTGCATTCTCTTTAGACCATCAGTACTTACACAGAAATAAAACTAATCATTATTTGCTAATAACTAATCACAACACATATTCCACTCCTGTTAGTTAGCTCTCATTTGCCCAAGCCAAGGACAGGAGCCACTGCATAAGCCACAGCACTTGGCTCTTCCTCACAGATAAATGCAGCAGTAGCTCCTCAAGATGTAAACCTATGAAGGCAATAAATCACAATCATGTTTTGATGATACAGTAGCCTCTGGAGAGGAGAAGGCAACCTGCCCTGAGTTAGCCACTTCAAAGTGGAAACCTGCAGGCTTTTTCCAAAAGCACTTGCTGCCTCTTTTTTTCCCCAGGGAGAAAAAAAAAGTAAAAGCAGTGAGCTGAACGCAGTCAACCAGCCACATATCACAGAGGCTGGGCAGTCTAGAAAAGGCAGCACCAACTGGATAGTGCATATATTCTGCAGACATTTAACAAAAAATAAAACCAGAAAAAGAAATTAGTTTCCATAATTTCAGGTCAGTTTGAAGAAAACCTCTAAGCATGAGAAAAGGCTATTTGCCAGATTATCATTCATAATTGATAATTTGACCTCTTTCTGATCAGACATTATAATTTAATAATAATTAAATTTCAGCGCTACTTTAGATTTTTTACAAACCATGGTGAATCACAAAATTAGATTCCATTCACAATACGTGACTCAAACTGGAGTTCCATATCAAAGGGGACTAATAACTCTTGCCTCACGGTGAAGTCTTGCTGCTTTACAAAGTGCTCTGCCCGCTCTCACCCTGATCCAGCATCATTCCCTGGCGGTAATTAACTGCATAAAGACTGAAGGACGGGTGAAACTTGCAGCTCAGGTTCTCCTTTGAGCTGCAATGACAGTGATGGGATGAGCAGCATCACAAAGGAAGGAGACATGCCTCAGTCAGCCACGGGTAAGGAAAGAGTAAACACGCTCCACACCCCCTTGCAGGGAGGGAGACATTCTGCATGGACAGAGAGGGCTTTAAAGCAGCCACCTCACATCATGCCAGGAGAGCTGATGGCATCGTTACAAAGAGCAGCCCAAGACGGGCAAAACCCCCCTCCCTCCATACAAAAAAAATCATACCTCTGCCTCTAGATCTGTTTACTGCACGATTCTAGAGAACATTTTCTGATCAGAGCCTTTCCAAAACATCATGCCATGGGACAAATGTCTCCGTTTTTACAGGAATGAGCAGTACACATTCAAAGCCACCAACATTTGGGACATGGGGTTAGAACAAATCCTGTTCTGGGGGTAAAAAAAGCAGATAATTCTCATTTATGTCCCTTGGGAAAGCTCAGGAAAAAAAAAAACAACCAAACAAAAAGAACCAACCAGAAAAAACAACCAAAAGGAAAAGCCCAAGCCCAACTCAAGATTTTCCTCACCAACACTTTGAAGCTGAGAGCAAGACCCAGGAGCAGGATGAACCTGCCCACCAGCTTCACCAGTTCAGCCCCTGGGTCACCCAAGAGAGGAGCCCAGAGCCAAGCAGGACAGGGAGGTTATGGAAGAGCCAAGTGTAGGGAATGTGGCTCTGAAAATCACTGGAAAAAAATTGAATAGTCATATTCCAGCACCACAGTTTGGTAGCTATTATCCCTGAAGTATCCTTCCTGGTTCCAGACAGACACTCCCTGCTTCACTTGAAGCTCTTGAGGAAGGATATTCACATCCTCACAATGGACTGTGTCACAGAAGTCCCCAGTGAAGATAACAAAAGTGCTTTTATCTTTAAAAATAAATACAGTGGGCAGACTTCAATGCGAGCTGCGTGTATCTGGAGGCAGAATTTGGCTCAGTACTTATAAAAGATGGTTACAGAGTAAAGCGTGGATGAATTCATTCTTGCCTCTCTGTTATTCATCAAGTGCTCTCGGGGTTTATAATGGTAGGAGAGAAACAGTGAGTGAGTCACACAATGCATCTTTGTACTCAGCAATTTAGCAATAACTATCTGCTGTGTGCTGTGATTCATCTACAGCTTGGGTTAAAATCCAGAATACACAGGTGTGCTTTGCACCATCAAGGGAGTTGTTTTTCTTTCATTTCATTAGCATACAATGGAATTAAATTAATCAGGTAATGTAAATGTTGACAGAAATACCAAGAGTGGCCAGACAATATAGCAGAATTTAAATAGTGATAGCTATGTAACAAGAAAAAAACTGGAATAATTTGGAGAACCTAGGGAAACATTGTACTTCAGGGAAGCAAACAGTCCTTCTTTTTACCATGAGTTTCTTATTCTTTGCATAAGCTGCAATGAAGGCTTTCAAAAAAACATCGATAAGATGGCACAGCTGGCCCTCTAGAACGTCATGCTGCTTCACTTAAAATTGATTTGGATCTTCATGAGCCTTTCTTTACTAACCTTTACAAAAGAACTGCTTTATCAGGGAATGCACAGCAGCAATCTTACAGCATGTTCTCTCTCACTCTTTGTCTCAGGCCAGCGGCAGTGAGGGGTGACCAAGGCAGAAGGAGCCGTGGAGCTCACAGCCAGTACCAGCCTTGGCTGCACCACCGCAGCAGCACAGCCCCTCACTGCAGAGCCATTCTGGCCCACACCGTGCCCACAGGGCACGGGACAGGCTGTGGGGGCTGCACAGCACAGGGCTGTGCCAACACTCCTCCCTTGGCGTGTTCCTCGCCTCCAAGTCTGATCAAAGTCACCCACGCAAACCACAGCGCAAGACGGGGGTGGGAAACGTCCCCTCCTTGCAGAGGGATCAAGCAGGGGCTGGTGAGCACCACAGATCCCATCAGTGATACCGACCCACGCTCATGGGCCATGCACAGCCCTCCCAAAAAGGCTTTCCTTCTCCAGAGTGACATGGAGGGCACTACGGAAGCCACTGCTTGTCTGGAGAGATCATGCTCCACTGGCAGCAGCAGTGATGCCGCAGTGAAGAGAGACTTCACAGACCTTAAGTTCATGTTGTAACGCAGGCAGTGCGCTGAGGGAACAGCATTATGGATCTGAACTGCGTATCTTGTCTTCTGAACTAATAACCTGGAGGAGAAATGATGATAAAAATGAACCCTCCCAGCTTTTTCAGCCATTTGGGAACTGTACAGAGACAGAAAATACTTCAACACAGAGGGACAAATCTCGTGGGGGATGGATATGTGGTCTGATGTTGCAGTTGCCTCCTCCTTTTGCAGGCACTCTACATATATTTATTAATCCATATGCTCTTTGATGTGACACCAACTCCCGCTGCCGTGGCTGGGTTGAACCAAGCCTGAACACTTCGAACTCTGTGCACAGCAAACCACCCACAGCAATACAGCATGATAGGCCATGACGTCCAAAACCCAAGATAATGCTGCTTTAAATTTCCTGTCGCGCTAGCTGTCCAGAATCATCGTAGTGTTATATTAACACTGCCTTTGCATATTAATGGATGAATTTTCTACAAATGTCTTACTTTTTAAAACAACAGAATTAGGCCAATACTGAAGACACTTGCAAATAGCCTTCCTTCCTGCTTCAAGCCGTGTTTTTACCTGTTCTTGTATCTATGAGCCCATTCAGAGTGAAATGAGGATATTTAATTTCATGGAAGCTAATTTATCAACTAAGAGAAACAGCCACCTGGATACATGGAGGAAGAGCTACAATTCTAGTTCAGGCAAAAATTACCACTGGAGGCTCCTGAAAGGAGGGACAATACACTCTTTTAAAACAGAAAAACTCCAGCAGAGTGCATGGCCAGATCCTGAGCACGGCGGGAAGAAGAGGAGATGTGCCCTGCCTATGGCTCCAGGACCAAATCCTGCTTCCCAGAGGGCAATTTAACTCAGATGCATCGGAGCAGTGACTCAGCTGCCCTGAGTTGCAGCTCCAGAGCCATGAGAGGGAGGGGATTGCTCCGCAAATGCAGGCTGGAGTACGCAGATACGACTAATGACCTCAGGTATCCAGGGCTTCCAAAACTCCTCAACTAGACTGTCTTACAAGAGATTTTTTTAAAGAAATTTAAGACATTCAGAGAATTTCTTTCAGAGAAAAGAAATGAATGAGGTGACATGTTCATAGTTTTTTGCAGAAAGAAGGGCACCAAGAATTAAGGAAGAAATTAGGATTATCTTCAAAAATTACTTACACTATACACAAATAGGGTGCAATCAAACTTACACTAGTAAATAACACCACAAAAGAAATTTCATGAACACACACCAATTGTCCAACAGGGATGATGGATCTGAATATTAAATACTAGGCACAGTGATTTAAAAGGTCCCAATGGAATTTGCCAGTAAATTGAACTTACTAACAACTTACATCTGGAAGAGCCAAGGAAAGCAGGGAGGAATCAGGAGGCTGGAATAGAAACAAGAGGCAGAAGGTGGGAAATTTAGATGGACAAGTTCCAATAACCTCCTGCCACCACCAAAAGCTCAGGCTGTAGTATATAGTACACAAACCTTACCAATGCTGTTTTCTTCATGGACTCTCCACATATTCACAAAACAAGAAAGCCAATTTTGGATGCCATTTCACTCCTGCATTTCAGCTAACATACATCTCTCAAATTTACGTGATTATTTTCAGATGCGAGTGGTGTGCTTCACGCTGCTCAAACAGAACGACAGAACACAGCAGGGATAGGGAGAAAGTCTTGCGGTGTCTGATGGGGACCATGTCACCTTCCTAAGAGGAACACGCAGTCATAGTCCAGAAGCCACAAAACAATTAACCAAAGCTACACTCGATGCTAAATGTCTAAGCGCTGTAATTGCAGTAATATGGAATATTACTAGAGCGAATTATACATTCTCTCCATGGGAGCCACTTTACCTCTCTAGCCGAATAAGTAATGAACAAATTTCTCTGATATTTTGTAACAAATATGATTTATTTCTTCCTTGTTCACTGCTTGAGTTATTAGCTTTCAGCTAGATCTCTCTTTCTCGACAACAGGAGCAAGATTATCCCCTTAAACACCACCTAGCACCCCCTAATGAAAAGGCAGGCAGTGTCCATCTCCTCGCACTTGTAGTAGCATTTGGTGGGGTTTAAAGGCTTTTCCATTTCCACACTGCACACAGTCAACAGCCACATATTCTTTGTAGACAATCCTTTTGATTGTACCTTGGATTACAAAACAGATGAAAAATAACAGATGATGCCTGGACCAGAGGCTGAACAAAGGAAGCTCACTGTGGGAAGATGAAGAAAATGAACCACAAGCTGCATGCCTGCCAGAGCCAAGAATGAGGGGGGGCTGCAGCCTCAGAAGCAGTGGATCAGACCTGCAGCACTGGCACAGCAGAGGCAAGTCCTCTGATCCTTGCTGCGCAGTCCAGGCCTGTGACAGCAGAGATTTAACCCTTCTCAGAGTTCCCAGCAGCTGAGCTGGACACCAGCAGAGCCAGGCAGGTGGGAAGGGTGGCTCACCCTGCTGCAGGAGCACCCCAGCTCCTAAAGAAAGGGGAATGCTTTCACTTGGAGGAATGTTTACCTGAGCAAGCCCTGCTCTGTGCTGAGCTGCAAACCCTGCTGGGCCAGGTGGGGCACCCAGGGGCTGAGCAGAGCGGATGAGGTGCAGCACGTGGCCTTCCCACTGGCAGCAGGCAGCTCTGCCCCAGTGCAGAACGCAGGCACAGGTAACCAGCAGGAGCCATTCAGCTGTTACTCCCTCCTCCCTTGGGAAGGTGTTCACTTCTCTGGGCTGCTGAAAAGCACCTCAGCTGACTCCTCCTGCATGCTTCCCTCTGAGACACTCCTGCCCAGCTTGGAGGGCTGCTCAGGGACCATGTATCACTTGCTCGAACTCCACAAATGCAAAACTGAGTGCCCTTCTCTCTTGAAATGGTGACATCATGGTACTAGAAGCTTGTGACTGAAAAAAAAACCCCAATTAAAAATCTACTAGCGCTCACTTCTAGATAAAAAGAATCCCTGTACATCTCTTCTTGCTTCAACACCAACCCTTTTTAACAAACCCTCGCACTCCTATCTATCATAATTGCTTCCTGCAGGATACAGGAAAGGCATTTTAGGTGGTGAAGGAGATGGTAACCATAACAACAGCACCATGACAACTACAAGTGATATCTGAAACACGAAATAAAGCAAGAACTGATTACCGATAAATTTGGTCCACAATAAGGATGAGAAAAGCACCAAAGAAACTGTAGCAGTTAGTGCAGGTGCCAACACAAAGAAACACAAGTGTCCCTGGATTAAACTGCATACAGTCCTGCACATCTTAAGATGAGGCATTATATCTGTCTTCTGATCAGGCAACAGAGCAGGCAGTCTCTGCTCAATCCTAGCTGAGATCCCTCCTGCTTTGAAGGAGCTGGAGGGAAGGAAGGAGTGCTTCTGGGAAGCCAGGAACTTTCCTGGCAGCTCCCAAATTTCTCAGTGGAGCTTTTTGTTTCCACGAGAGCCATTAAAACAAGGCCTGAAGAAGAAAAGAGCTCCTCTCAGGGGAGCTTCTCTGAGTCAGACACACTGCATTGACTTTTCCACCAGGCACAATTGCAAATGGGCACCATGCACTTCCGAGAAGGCACTGCGGTTGGCAGGCTTGTCTGAAACAGGAGGCTCTGCAGCCCTCAGCCAGCAGCCATCTAAACAACATGTGCCAAGGCTCTGACTTCAATTCTGGCAGAGAAAAAGATTCACCAACATTTGTGGCTGCATCAGCTTTTTCACCCCCAGTACAGAAGGCGCATTAAAACCCACCTTAAACAAACAGCACGAGCTCCAAGGGCTGAGGCAGATGAAGTCATTCAGGGGGTGTGATCAGACAGGGAAACATTCAAAGGCACGGCCCTCTCAGGGCTTTTCACAGGGAATTCAGCTCACTGGTTTGCTACACAGGATTGCTCTAGGTAGGCACACCGGGTCCTTTCCCAGTTCAAATACTTTGCCACCCTCTGCACAGCTTTCCTCTTCTAACCCCCACTTTCTTTAAAACACTGCAATGATCTAACTGGAAAATAAACCTTTCTTCATGGCCCACTTCACAGATTTTCAGGACTATAGTGAAGGATTAATGAAATAAACACTCAACAGCTCAGTTCTTACTTGTACTTTCAGAGTCTGTTTTTTCCTATCAGAATAATTATAAAAGATTTGCCTCATTTATACAAATAATTCTTCAAAAACCTAAGAAGGACAGAGGAAACCTTTAGTTTAGGAGGTGATTTTGATGGCAAAAGATGATTCAGATTGCACCCAGGAAATCTGACTGCAGAAGATGAACATTTCTTTTCATATTTCCCTCTAAGCACAATCACTTCAAACCTCAGTAAGGAGATAGTTGAAAATCCATGACAACACCACAGCTGAGCTGGAGGATGGGCTATATAAGACAAGAGTACTTAAAATACTATTTAAGAAGGAAAATTCTTCATTGGTCAGGGAAGAAGTACACAATGTGATACAGCCATGGCAGGCTAGGGAAAACAAGGTGGAACAAGAAGAAATAATCACAAAGACATCACACTAAAAGCACTGTCAATGCTGCAAACATTCCACAAGTTTGGCCAGCTAAAGCCTTGGCTGGCTAACAGAAATATGAATATTGAATGCTTGGCTCCCCTCCACACTGACATTTCCATGATAACCTTCAGTGCTTATAAAGAGCTGAGACAAAGCCATCATCATCTTATTTATTGCACAGGTACAGAAAGCAGCTACAGCTTACACTACACAGTACAATCATCTGATTCTCAGCCCCACATTTTCAAACCTGTTTTTTGTGGCAGCCGGTTTGGGTATTTGCCATAGACCCTGCAAACAGGCCACACATCTGTGTGCTTCCCTTGCTCTCAAGTTACAATTGATCAGCACTTGTATTTGGACAGGGGTTGGTGAAGGTAACCCACAAAAAGACTGGAGTGAAAATCTTAAGGGTTTGCTCTCCCTCTCTCTCCCACACTGATTTTACTAAGACACAGTGATTTGATGTAACATCTCTTCTCTCAAGAGATTCCAGGATGGATGACAGCTCACATTAGGCAGCAAGTAATTAATTAATTTGCTAATATATTACTTGCATATTTTCCACATAGGACAGGTCCATGCTCTTGCCAGCTGCAGGTGAGCTGCTCTTCATGCAGGTGAGGCAAACTGGACCATTCAGCAGAGGTGATACAAACTTGTCTGCTAAGCAAAAACACACACAACAAAATCTTATTTACCCAGAATAAAGCATTTTAACTACACTGGTACGTCTTTGTCTTGCCTGCACACATAACTTATTGACACAACCCTCATTTCTTCTGGTTTCACCAAGATCTCATCAAGCATGACACATTTACACATGATCTTGACTTTATTCAGCGAGCTTTAAATTATAAAAAATAAATGCTGCCTCTATAAATGAGTCCGCACATCTTGATTTTTCAAAGGTCTTACCTACCTTTGAAAACTAATTCTACCCCTGCTACAACACAATCTTTGAAAAGACCCAGATGCTCTCTTTGGGAACATCATCATGTCAGCTACTACAAATGGCAAAACATATGTCCTGGGCTAACTTCTGGCAGATTCTTCCCTCTAAACACATGCAGGGGAACCAGCCTACAGTAGAATTCTGAAACACAGCTCTCTGCATCCTCTCCCAGGCCGTGAACCCAAAAGCAGATTCAGGGATGGAGTTCTGATCCAGCCGCCATCCTAACTTAATTCTGTCCTTCCATATGCTGAATTAAAGGAATATGATCAATTGCTCTATAACTGAACAAGCACCACAAAGATGATGATGCTAAAATGAATATGAAGGGGATAACAGGAAAGGATCTTCAAGCTGCTCCAGCTTGTTTGGGTAACAATTCTTGCTCATGTGAAAGCCGTTTCCCCCCCAAGTCAAGGGCAGCAGGTTATCCTTTTGCTGAGAGTGCTTTGAGCTTCTCCTCCTAACATTCAGACACACCAGGCAATCATGCCAGGCACACAGTCAAGTAAAAGCATCGCACTGTCTGCCAGAGACATTGTTTATTCATGCAGAAAAAGAGCACCAGGCTGAAGAAAGCTGGTGCCCAGGTCCCTCCACCCAGACTCCCTTGAGCAGCTTTGATTCTCAGTTTCGTGGTCAGGACACCTTAAAGGGCCCAGGAACCCCTTACAGCCAACAGGAGTCAAAGCTTGAGCTGCAGCACAAAGCTTCTAACGCTAAATAAATAAATAGAAATAAGGAGACAAAGCATTAGAAAACTGATTGGGGAAGAGGTTATTCACAGATTCAGCTTGTTTCTATATTTATAACAAACTTGGCATGGATTAGTTAGTGCTAGAATTTTCTCTCCTAGGGAATGCCTGAGTACTGTTTGTTGTTCGGCAAAACCTTGGTCAGAAGTGGTAAGATTATTTCATACTATTTTTTAACTAATGATGTTACAAATAAAGAAGTTATTTCAAATTAAATATACCCTTATACTTCTATGACTTAAAAATATGCTGTCCACCCACACTTAGCCACCCACTTGTATGACCAATGACTGTATAGCCTGGCAAATAAAATAATCTCAAAATGAGAATACCCAGAAATCTTCTGTGCTCTAAATGCTCTAGACAGTAAAATCACAATATCTGGGATATAGTTTTCTCATGTGGTAGGTATACCCTGCCAAATCTTTACTCGACCAGCCTACAAAAGAAAATAAAGCAGGCAGTCACCCTGTAGCCTGTTCAGGCAAAGAGACAAGAGGGCATGGAGGACAGAGACAGCATTGAAGGAACTTGGAGCCACAGGATCTGATTTTGCAGCTCTTGCTTTCAGAGGAAGATTTTCCTTCTAAAGTGTTTCAATAAAGCTCTTGGACTGTGCACTGAAAGAGGAGTATGTATGCCTCAGCCCATACTTTAACTACAGTGATATTTTAAAAGTTTAATTCTTAATTCCTTGAACTTAGAAAATTAAGGTATCTAAAGCATGAGCAGGACCCAAGTCACTGAGTCACTCAGCCTTTCTGAAATCTCAATTGCAGGATTTTCTGTCACAGCAAAGACCTATTCCAGAGGCTCATTTCCTCCCTAAGCTCCTGTGGGTGTGAGCAACTACCTTAATCCTGCTACAGGTCGAGTTTAACCTTGTTCTGCTGCCACCCCCTTTCTTGCCACCCAGTGCCAAGGAGCTGATGAATGTTAAGTCAGGGGCACGCTCCTGGAATAAGATGAAGAGTGAACGAATTTGTGTGAAGTACCAAACAAATCCAGGGCCAGGGAGTAGGAAAAGGTAAGAAAGTTGCATTGGATGAAGAAACAGCATGTCAAGAATGGTAAGATGTGACTGCCCAACACATTCACTGTGGAAAAGGTCAGGAAAAACCCCAAGCCATGGGGCAGAGTGCCGGTTGTTTTAACACAGAGAGCCAGGCAGTGGGAAGGAGGAAAGCTTGGTTAATCTCCAATCAAAGCACTCAGTCTAAACTCCTGCCCTGAGCTGGGGCCAGCACGAGCTGCTGCACGAGAGGAAGCAAGGAGCTCCCCAGAGCTTAGGCCAAACACCTGCATTTTCCCAATTCTCTACCAAGTGACATGGTTCTGGTGATTCCCATCAGAGCCAGGTGCCTTCATGTCTGTGAGGATCCCATCATCACTCTCTTTCCAATACTTAGCACTACACACAGACGGTACCCCCAGGGTGACTTTCTGAACAAGGAACGGAGCCTCTCTGTGTCCTGCCACAGACTGCAGTCAGAGATTTCCACTAGAAGGACAAGAAAAAAGCACAACGGGTCCAATAGGTCATGCAGAGCACTGATGGGACACACAATATTCACACGTACGCTCAAGGGCTTCTGATGGCTTTTTTGAAAGGTACCCAGGATCCAGCCTGGATCCTGGACTCATCTTGAATTTCTCTGTACATTTCCTTCTGCAAAGTCTGTCAGCAGCACTAATGCTGATGTTTGTTTAGGCTGCCTGAAAACATTAATTGTTAATCACAAATGAAATAAAGTAGACCTGCTAAAGGTACAGAGAGCTCAACAAGGATGATAAAAGACCTCGAGAAGCTTCTGTGAAAGGAATGACTTTCACATGCTAACTCTTCATCCTGGGAAAGAAGGGAATGGGATAAATGTTTACAAAAACATACAAGTGTGCAGGGAGAAGATAAGCAGAGAAAACAAACAATCCTCTCTTCCCAAAGAGCTACAGATCATCAAACAGAACTCACTGGTGACAGGCTCCCTGCAAAAAAATGGAGCAGTGATTCTTCCCATTTTATGGAATTACACTGTGCAGCAGGGGGTGCATGATGGAATTTCACATAGGTTCAAAAGCAAACTGCTGAATTTTCCTTTCATTGTTTTCCCATGGCTTCTCAATCTGCGAGCCTTTTTGGGGAAAGCAACGTTTTTACCATATATAATACGTAGCTCTAATGTGGATTAGTGGTTTTGTTTGCTATTTTAATATTGACTTTAAATAATCATGTGGTTTTCATTTTTAATGGCCATTAGGTGTGATGAAATGCCACATCCCCTCTCTGAGCATCACAATGTTTAACAACTTCTAATGAAAAAACACTTTATGACACAGACTATTGCTCTGCAAATGCAAAGCACCTATTGATCAGGCAGCAAATGAACAGCTTTGTTGCTCTGGTATGTTCCTAACTGAAACACAACATTAACCCCAGATATCCCTCTGCTGATGCAGCAGAAGAGGTTCTGCAGACCATGTCTTGCTACTTGCATGGAGCCGGTTCACTACATAAAGAAAGGGGCTGCTCATTTTCAACCCATTCTGTGGAATCGACTTGATGGCCTCATGTTAAAAATCTAGAGACAGCACTGGGGTGACTACAGTGCCACAAAGGTAATTATCAGGTGGGGGACGTCTCCAGGCAGGCCAGCTGAGAAAAATGTTCTGCAGCAGGGGTGCTGCTGAAGAGGAACAGCACATGAGCAACGAGGGAGACAAATGGCCCTTCTAGAAGGACTGGTTATGTATCCAGAGCCACTATTTGTAAGAGGTCTGATGAGACTGTGTGTGTAAATGTTTTATAGCTGAGAGGCTGAAAGCTCCAACAGTGGAAGCAAAGTCTTGTAGGTTTTCTTTTTCATGTAGGGCAAGCAGTCTGAAACACATGTCCCACCAATGACCTCGACTCTGACCCAGAGGGGCTGTCTCTGGTTGAAAAGATGATTCATTCACTCTGCTAGAGGGGCTGAATGAATAGGCAGTATTCAGACTGCAGAACACTTATCACTCGGGATTCCCTCAAAATTTAGGTCTGACATGACTGGGTCAGTAACCACGCGCTTTTGTTCCTTGCTCCTTGAACAGAAATGTCTCCTTGCATTCTTCAGTGCTTCCCACAAATCAGGTCGATTTTTATGGCTTGCTAATTATTACTGCTAGACTTCTGCAAGGCTTCACGACGAAAAGTAGTGTACTTCTGAAAGCTCAGGGCACAAAACTTACAGAATAAATCACTATCTATCAGGCAGCAACAAAATCCAGCCATGGCAGCCACTTGAATATACACATCTGGGTAGTGCTCAACTTTATTTGTTTCAGAATAGAAAGTTTTGCTCCGCTTTTGTTGATGGAGCATACTAAAAACTGCCAATAATGCAGAAGGAGCAAAACAAGGAACTGTCACAAATCAGACTTTGTCTAGAGGTGTGTCAACATCTATCACACGTACAGAGCTAGCTGAAATGCCATTAAAGCTGCACAGTTACACCTCAGGAGTTGAGCTGTGAAAGAAGAGGGATAACTGGGGCTCCTGCATATATAGTCTACTGCCTAGTTCAACAAATATATTTTATTCTTCCCATTCCCTCTGCCTAGATTATCTCAGTATCTACTGCAACAGCTGCCCAGTCATTGCCCCATGGGCAATTCAGTCCCTCACCCAGGGCCTGTCCATATTTGCTGTCCAATCTGCAGTTTTCAGCACTGCAGACATTGCAAGTGTTATCCTTCCCACACCGATGTCCACTTCCAGGTCCTCCCCTGCAGGCTTCATTCCAGGCACCTGCTTCCCATTCCTTTATTAACTTCCAGTTTTCCTTCCTGGACTTCTGTCCCATTCAGCCCCTCTCTCCAACCTGCTTCTGTTTCACTGCTTTCCCATCCTCACCTCTCCCTACACATCTTTTATCAAAGCTGTCTCTTCTGCCCTTCACTCCTTGCTTCCACAAGTTCTTGGCCATGTTTTCTAACTTTGGTTTCCTCTGATTTTTAAAGCACATACTTTCTTCTCCTCTTCCAGAGACTATAAGCAAAGGAGAAGGCAGTAAATATTTTCTCCCCCCACTCACAATGTTACGACATGACGTGTATCAGGCTGGTTAGGCTCAGGGAGGTTCAAAGCCGCAGAGGCTTCAGCAAGTCTCTCCTGACAGCAAATGTTGAAAAGATGTGTTATCCCCTCCTCAACATCAAGGTCATTAAAGAACGTCACAGACCAGTTTTAACTTGAATTAAAACACCAAACTTAGACCCCTCAGTGCAGCCTGGAAGGCAGCTTTGCTCCAGGAAAGGGCAGCTTGGGCCAAAACAAGTGCAAAAGAGAGCAATATGAGTCTGACTGCCAGACAGGAATAATACAACCTAAGCTACAAAAAAGTTTAGCAAAGTGGTAATAGAAACAGGGTCTAATAATGGAAGTTAGCAAGCTACCTGAGCTGGCAGCCTCGCCTTTCTGACCCTGATCAGAAAACGTGCGAGGGATGTGCGTGTTGTGCTCAGAGATGCACGAGCAGGTGGCATTGCCATATTTATATGGCTGGCAAGCCATGCACTGACCACACTGCAGGCCGGAGTCTGACCGTCTGATTCGAAGTACAAAGTGTGAAGGACCTGCAAAGACTTTTCTGAAGAGGCAGACAGCCCTTCTTTGTATCCCCTGAAAGGAAGTACAGATTGAGTCAGGGAAAAGCTAAGAACACCCAAGAGAGGCATCTCAAAGGCTTTGCTATATACTCTTCATCACCAGAGTGCTGCCTGCTGCTCAGATCTGGGCTCTATTCCTGTCCAAACTCCGGGTGCTGCTGGAATGGCTTTTGGGAAGAGCCAACTTGAATTCTGGAAGTTCAGAGGGAATGGTTTTGGACTCTCTGGGCCCCTCTTGCTGAGAGTAATGCAGCGTTCATTTCTCCTGTTGTGCATTCCATAATCTCTGGTCTTTTCCTCTAGCTCTGCCACCACAAAGTCTGAGCCACAGCTGCCCCCTCAGGCAGGTCCTGGCCATCGAAAGGGGCACAACACGCCAAGGCCTCCCCCTCACCTCCCAGCGAGCCACTGCTGAGTAACAGGCAGCAAGATACTTGTCCCAGATCCAGTCTCAAAGGTATAAAACTACCTGAATTTACTCAGCCTGAGCCCTGAGGTGAGGTTTGTCCTGGGCAGTGCCAAGAAGTCATACTGAGGCTCCTAACAGCCCGTGCAACAGACCCCATGCAGAACTTCACAACACCTTTTTCTGAAGTCCACAGACCTGCCCCAAAAGACACCTCCATAAATTATCAGAAGCAACAAACCACCATTGCTTTCTCTGCATCTAGACTTCCCCCACATCAAATGCTGGATACCCTTCAAAACTGTGAGAATGCAGCCGTGAATAAACAGGCAGTAAATTCAGTAAGACACAGACTAACTGCACCTGTACCAACGTGTCCCTCTTCAGCCTCACTCCTCTTAGCCCCTCTCTGGGCACAGAAGATGCCTCAGCACACAGACCGTGTCCAGCCCTACACCAACCTCTGAGACACCCCTACAGCCAAGAAAATGCAGATGAAGACACAGGTTCAGGGGCAGAGACTTCCTGATCAATTCACTGATTGTCATAGTTCCCTCCCACCCCACACCTGATGTCTGCACTTTATTAGGCTGATGTGGCATTCGGAGGCATTTTTCTGGGGTAGAGGATTGAAGTATGCCAGCATTACTGAATACCCTACATATGTACTGTCAAAGACCAAGAAATTCTGAAAACCCCTTCATTTTTTTAACAGAATACTTACATATTATAAAAAGAATGACTTTGCTGCTGTCCTTTTAAGCTGTTACCAGTTTGAAACACTTTACATGAGTGGGGCTGCAGCACAAACTAGAATAATAAAATCCTAAAAGCTCCTTTTCCTGAAGCACTGCTAGGATCAAACCCTACTGTGTGCATGCCAATTGGCAAAGATTTTCAGAGAGGGTTTACTCTGGTGCTTTGTCAGTGTTCCTCTGTGAATATTAAAAAAAGTCAGGAGATTTTTCTTGAAGCAAACTTTTGCAGTCTGCAAGCCATTTCCATTTTCTTCTAATTTCTGATCAGTTTAGAGGTCTTTACTTGTGAAGGGCATATTGTTAACATCCAGCTAATAAAGACGACAATATCCACTTCATTATATTTGACATAAAGCCCGTGATCAGCGAAAAAAAATATTACCATTTAAAAAATACAGTTGATGTTTCAGACATCAGCCGTTCAAATGATATGCTGCTTTGATGTGCACTTCACTTTGTTGTGCAGCTTCCAAGGATTCTGGAAGTTTTGCTCATAACCACCTGCAGCTTCTGAAATGTAGGTGGTATTCTTCCTTTAGCCACAGCAAGGAACTACTAAGGTATGCTTTTAAACAGAAGGTTTCTATCAATACTAAATGAACACAAACATGACAGAAGTTACTGTTTAATCAGTTCTCTCCATATAGTTAATATTTCATTGCTCTTTTTGTTCCCTAGCATGAAACCCAACATGGCTCTATTTTCTTTGGCTCTTGAGCTCTTTACTGCTTTTTCTACTGATTTACCTCTTCAAAACCCCAGGAGGCTTTCATGTGAAAGATTTCCGAAGATTTATGAACACTGTCCAAAGCTCTCCTTATCACACCAGAACAATCTTCTGCATCCAGAAAGGTACAGAAAGAGCTCACATTGGGGATGACCAGTGCAGCATTCGTAGTCTTCTGCTCAAATTCCCAGCCTAGTTCTCAGTCAACGGCATAAACACAGGGAAAATACTCCAAAGACATGGTACAGGAACACTTTTCACTCTACCTCTTCTTAAAATCTAGACAAATTCATTGCAATCTAACTCCCAACAGTCATTTTTCCATTTCAGCAACTGCCAAACAAGACACATGATCATAAGAACAGGGGCAGCAGCAAAGCCCAGGGCTATAGCCATGATACAGAATAAACATTAATGCCCCTGGACATCCCCATCTCTGCAAATCATTGTGAAGTGCTTATGCAAAGCCAAATTAGGCACAAAAGGGCCGAGCTGGACTTTTACACAATACAATTAATAGCCAGTCCCCTGGCAGGAAGAAGTCTAAGCATTCAACATGTTCTTGAGCAGGATGAAGAGCCTTGCAGCAAAACAGATCAATACCTGTGTGGAAAGCCAGGGAGACAAGAAGAACTTCCTTCTCCATAGCTGGGATGTCTCTATCCTTACCCAACCCCTAAGGTGCACTATTCTGTCCTACTGGCAATCCTGGTGTGCCTGGAAATCCTACTTTCAACACTTCTCTTAAAGTGTGGGCTTGGTCCTACCAACAGAGCCAGGCATGTCTGCTGGGAAATCACCAACATGCATCAACAATCCCTGACATCCAGCTCCTGAGACTAGGATGTAATTCTTCTGCAAATGAGCTAGGCAAGGATATTTGGGGTGTTACACTGTTAAATCCTTCACTGTTCATGTCCAGGTGGTAATAATAATGACAACAAAAAACCAACAACAAAACACACACCAGAAAAAAAAAAACAACAAACAAACCAACAAAAAAACCCCAAAACACCAAAAACCAAAACCACCCAAAACAAAACAAAAAAACCCAACCACAAAAAACAGCCACCACACCACAAAAATGGAACTTCATGTATTTAAGAGCTTGAAATATCCAGTATATTTTCTCATTGTAAATCAAGTTTTTTTCCTTGGCAGCTAAGAGCGAGCTGTATCTTAAATTTTCTAACACCCCCACAGGATTACTGACCTGCATCACCTTGGTCACTGCCTGTTTGCAGGGCTGCAAATACATGCCACTATAAAATCACTGGGTGCAATAGAGCATGAAACACAACACATTTACATCACATGTGGCAAAGCACTAGACACAACCAACTGACTTCCATGAGTTAGCATGTTTTAGTCATGTAGTGTTTGCAAGATCAATTCACTAACAGGAGGTTAGACACTCAAATCAGATCCTTCATGGTTTCATTTTAACCCCTTCTTGCTGCTTTTCTCTGCATCTTTTCCTACATGCAGAAATACACAGTAACTCCATACAGAATTCCACAGTTTCTCAAGGATTTTCATGTGTGCTTTGATGGGGGCTCATGTTTGCAATAGTGAATCAAAACATCAGTCAGTAAAACTGCCTCCTGCAGGAATTACAAATACGGCATAGCTGTGATGCCAGAATACAGCTAAAAGAATGAAATAGCAACATAAGGAGTACATTACACACTGCTTTAATTGCACCCTCTTTGCAGAAAGGACAACAATGGAACCTGGTAAAAAGATGATTAATGTTTTCTGCATTTAGCAGCACCTGCTTCCATTTTACTTCCCTTGTCATCTCTGCACCAGAAACCCTGAAATAACCAGCATCACTGCAGTTGTAATGACTTGAACACCCACCTCAATCACATACAGAAAAAAGCCTAATTTTGTAGGCTTTAGTGCTTTTAAATTATGCTCGTTACCATGAGAACTCGATTAAAATGCCACCCACAAGCTTGCAGGAAGGGGGTAAAAACAACAACAAAATAAGAAAAAATAAAATAATAAAAAAATATACTTTTAATCAGTCGTAGTACACTTGCTGCATTGCAGCATTCTCACAAGCTCCCCGGCCTTCTGCAGTAAGAGGCAGCAGAGACAACCAGAGAGATATATTTTGCTGAATACTTTATTCAGGAAAAAAATTAGCTGACAATTTGGTTGTTGTCCAGTACTTTAATACAATATTCCAATCAAGGAAGCACACATACATGTTCTGCACCATGATACAAGGCTTGATTTGAAAACCAGACCATTACGTGCATGTTAAATGTGAGGGACACTCTGACAGCCACCCAGGACAAAAAGGTTTTTTGTTAATATCTGAGAAAAATCAAAGCTATGAAACCCTCTGCTTTTCCCTTCATCCTACCAATTTGTTAACTTTATAAATTTATGCTGATTTTTATGAATATCTACTTCTAGAAACTCAAGTGATAGCACTGTATCTTCTAGGCTTCTTGTTGTTCTTGTTCTTCCTTTTTAATTTACAGCCTACATTTGGATTAATGGACATGGATGCTACAGTCCTGCAGTCTGACTGGGAGCCAGAGTTTGACCCCAAGCCTTCAGCTATGCCAAATCAGATAATTGAGCTGCGCCCGAAACAAAAGCCAGCCACAAACCACGGCAAGCAGCTTGGTCAGCAGTGTGGGTGTTAAATGCCACAACTGATGCAGACCGCAGGAACAGCCCGCAAGCAGTGGTGGGCAAGAAAGGGGGAAGAGTTTCACACCTCTAATCAGAACAACTTAGGAGGCCTGGAGTCATGTCACAGAGCCCTCTCTTGAAAGATGTATCTACTCCTCTACAGGAGGGAAACGATTGCTGTTGTAATTAAGAGACCAGCCAAACTGTATCTCATTGAAGGTGAGAACAGAATGAATTTCCTCATGAAAGATCGATCACCCTCTCCACAACACTGTCCATACTGGAGCACTAGGCAAAAGCAGCAGCTCCATGAGGAAAAAATGTATCAGCCAGAGAGAGAGAGATGGCATGAACGTGAACTATGCCAGAAACCCTAGATCCCACCTTCTCAAAAGAAAAACGTACTGAGCTGAAACAAGGGGGATAAAATAGACCTTTGATATAGCTTCAGTGGAACAGGCAGCTCCCCCAGCCCTTCACTTGCATCTTTACACAACGTTAATAGTTGCTCTCTCCATGTTGAATGTTACATGTAAAGTGTGCACTTGCAGCTGTACTTTCACCTGCCACGAGTTAAGCATCACAGATGAAAAAGTTTCCACCAGAGGAGGGAACAAACCCGTGTACCAGCAGCAGGAGATACCCTAAAAGATGGAGATGTCCTATCCAAATTGCACAGGCTGCACGGGAAGATTGTACCACCCTAGGCTGGGGGAGGCACAAACATCTTCCAGTGACACCAGGGGCTCTCAGCCATGCAAAAAAACACAAGTATATTTGCTTGAACTTAGAACATCAGATGTGGAGAGTGTCATAATCCCCACTAGGCAAGATCCTAAAAGAGACTTTTTAGTTCACTGTCAAGTCATCTTTTGGGGAAGAATTCTAAGGAGCATCTACCACAGGTAATTTGATCAAGGTCAAGAGAACAACCTTGATTTACCCCACATCCAAATCTGAACCCACTGACCGCCATGTCAACTCCTTCCTGCTCCTGCACACATACAGAGCTGAGCCCACCAACTTCCATGGGCTGGACACCACACAGCCAAAACATGAGCAAAGCTTGACCCTGTACACTCAGAAGACCATGGGCATATCATACTGGGGGGTGAGGCATGGTGCAAAGAGATACGAGAAGAGGCCTGAGCTGATGACAGGACAATCAGAATGACATTAGCCATGGCTGATCTCTGTGCAACCCACTTTCATGCTGGGGACCCACAACACAGTGTCTGTGCCTGTTTGGGCCAGCAGGACCAGCTCAGACAGCCCCTTGGCTCAATGGCATAATTTTCTATCGCTTTTCCTCCTCTCCTTCTCTCTTTCTTTCTTGTAGTTGCAGTGACTCTGGGATCATGCCCCCACAGAGTTGCAAACAGGAGAAGAATAATGCTTATGATCATCAAAACCTCCCACTGACAAAAAACCACCGTGTTTAAGAAAAAGCTTGACTTATCCTTCATAGGCATGGATTTACCAGGAGATTAGTAACATTAAAAACTTTAAATTAAGAGATTTCCCTCTTATTATTTATAGACTGCTAAGACCATGATTGTCTCACCTCTTTTATGGATTATTGTTAATTTATTTTTTCTGGTAATCTGTCTTCTTCCACTAGGCATTACCTGCATAGAATTTGCTAAAGTTGATCAAGGGCTGAAAAATTTCATGTACCAACGGAAGTGCGTTCAAGATTATTTCACTCCAAAAGAGGTTCTCTTCCTCGTACAATTGTGGTGTAACATACATATATTCCTGCATATTCCTGCAATCACAAGGATCTTTGGAAAGGCAGAGCGGTTTTATGGTTATGACACTGAGCTCCAAGATCAGAATTAGTCCAGGACTCTGCTGCTCACCTGGCACCATTACCTTGAACTTACGAATAAACAAGCCCATGCCTCAGTTCTCCCAGCTGTAAAACATATATTATGATAACCACAGAGTGTATATAATGTGCCTATTTATGGTGCAAACCCTTCAGGGCAAGGGCTGTCTCTCCCACATGTGCAAGGATGCTCCGGCTCCCAACAAAAGCCTTTGGATCCGGGTTTCAGAAAGTTTTGCTCGAGGAAGGGCATTTATCAGACACAGCATCTGCCTGAAGGCAGCACAACAAACTCGAAGCCACAAAAAGGAGCCTCAAAAGGAAGGATTACAATACTGACACCAGAGCCTGAGAGTCCCCCAGAGCACATGGGGGGAAACAGAGGGACCTGGGGCACTGTGTGCCTGCTCGGCAGCTCTGGGGACAGAGGCTGCCCTGAACTCTGGCTGACAAACAGCTCCAGTCCCTGAGTGCCTCAAAGCTCAGCTCAGGCCTCCGGTGCTGCTGAAAGGGAACTTGATCCCTTAAAACTCTCAACCATCAGCCAGGACTGATGGAATGGCCACAGTTAAAAACTTGGATGTGAAGTCTGATGAAGGTTGCAGCCTACAAACTACATTAACTACCCTGCTGTTGGTATTATCATAAATACAAACAAAAATGCAGATTCTTATTTCAACTCCATAGGGCTGCTGGCCTGATCAACTGGCTTGTCTCTAAATGACTTCTTTCACAGATACTCCACAGCACTTCCCACATCTTTCCTCCAGGAATCTATATAAAGCTTGCTGCATTTCTTCTTCTGATGGATGCTCATTTCTAAAAATACTTGTATGAAGAACTGTCTTTGGTAGGAATTAAAAATGTGACACAATCTAGCACCAGAATTCATTTAAAAAAACATAAAGCACAAGTCCCTGATACCAATCTGCCAGCATATATACGTAACAGGTCCTTGAGATTTCTCCCTGATGTTAAACCAGTGTTGTAAACTGCTTGGTTGATTCTGCTGGTCACCTCAGCTGAAGATACGTGAACACACAAGCAACCCACAGATTCCTTCATTCTCTTGCACTACTTGTGCTCCTGTTCCTGTCTCTGCCCGTCTGCTGTGTCTATCCACACTCGTAATTGTCAATCACTCTGGCCAATTTCTACCATCCCTGACAGAAGATTCTAAGCTCCTACCTACCACCTTAGGAAATCCACACAGATGGATAAAAGAGAGAGGATAAACGCCTCTACAAAGGAAAAAAAAAAAAAAAAAAACAAGGAGAAGAGCTCAGACCAAAATGATGCACAGTAAGTCAGGAAATCCCAAGGGTCCAAGGAGCAAATGGAGATAGCTCAGTGAAGAACAAGGAAAAAAAAACATAGGTAAGGTAAAGTGGGTATGAAAGGAATAATCAAATGCTAGGAATCGGGAAGATCACAGCAGAGTGTGTGAATCTTCCCCAGAGAACCAAGGAGATGAGAAAACTAGCAGTACACGGTACCACAGGAAGGGAATACAGGGCCTGGAGAGGTGGGGTAGAGGTTGTCTGTAAGCAGTGATAAACACTGCAAACTCTGAGTAGAGAGCCAACACTGGATGCCACCCCACACTGACAAATACTACCCATTGTTTTTATTTAAAAAACAGTTCAATTGGCAACACCATTTCCAGCACTGAGCTGAACTCAAATCAAGATGAAGTCCTGACTTCAGGCATTTCAAAGCACAGATTTACTCTGGAAGGCCTAGATACATTTCAGACTGCAAGAGAAGGCACTTTCCTGACTTGACCAAATCTTCCTCACTCAGGCCAGAAAGAAATAGGTTTTCTCATCTTTACTTGATGGTTTTACTAATAGCTAGAAGGCAGTTATCTGAACATTCAGAATCTAGGGGGAAAAAAGGGCAGCACGGTGGTCCAATTCTGCTCTAAGGCCAACATTTACATTTGTTTTAAATGAAGATGAACTATTTTGTCCTTTTCTGTTACTTGCTACAGTGAACAATATGCAGAAATAGAGGTGCATTAGTAACTAGACATTTGCTGTATTAGAGGAAACAACATTCCCAATAGAAAATATACTAAAACAACGGAGACAAATGAGAGGTGAAGCTGACCTCCTGTATTTTACAACTCACTATCCAGTGGATTTTAAATTGAAACAACTCCCAAGTAAAACAGGATTTGATCCCTTGTAGGCTGCATATCCTATGAGGATACAATTTCCCAGCATGAACTATGGAGTCTCTAAGGTACTAATTACACTGGCAAATATGGTCTCACCAGCGTGTCCTTTCTGGCTGCGTAATGCTCCGTACCTCTATGGAAATGTGACTGTAAGCTCCTTGAGGTCTGGAACAACACTGCTGTTTGAGCACACAGCATCTAACACAACAGTGATCTAACCCAGACTTGGACACCTAGTTACTAATATTGTGATAGCTACAGCAATGAATCATGTAGCATTAAGAAGAATCGCAGCAAAAGCTGTTGTACACAGTGTCTAGTTCCCAGGCATGCCACCATTAACCTTAGACTCAAAATCCTGTTGTGTCTAATTCTGTTTTCAGCACACAGTGGATGTTCTTATGATTTTTAGCAGCCAAACTGAAGCAAGAGTAACTGTATAAAAAAGCAAAATCTTTTTTCTTGCCCCAGAAGTTACAACTCAAGTAAGAATACCAAGGAGCTCTTATTAAGAATATGCTGCAGGAAACCCAGAGAGATGCAGGTATGGTCAACATTAGGAATTAGTCACTGAAGCAGGACTCCTGATCAAAGTGCCTTGCAATTCACCCCAGAGTTCCCACACAGACATGGCAAAAGGCAGAACAAACAGCAATCTTACAGTCATGTCCTGAAGTCTTTTCATGTAAAATTCAAGGATGATTTGGAAAACAACGAAGAGACAAGCCATGTGAGGATCTCACTTTTCACATCAAGACCTCACTTGAACATTAATTGCATGGTGTATTATATCCCCCTCCCTGTGTAATTATTCCAGCTGTCCAACATGTCATGGCTAGAGACTGGACTGAATTATAACCTCCTGCTTCAGAAGCAACCAAAGTCTCAGAGGGATTAAAAATAAGAGAAAAAAAAAAGGACTTATCTTAAGGATGACAACTACAGTAATTTTTGGTCATAATTATGAAAAGTTTTATCAACTATGCTGGGAAAAACATTAGGCTTCAAACATCTGCTCTTCTCCTAAGTGTCATTTCCCAATATAAACCAATCTGTGCCCCTCAAACTTCTCTCATGAAGAATGCTCACAGCGCTCCCATTATTCCCACTATCTCTTTCAAAATCATGTTTGCCATCACAACTGCTTAACTACACTTAAAGAAGGCTTAATTCTGAGTGTCGGGTTCCCTAACACTGAACTTACAAGCTGTATTGCCTAGGAACTGGTGCCTTGCATTACAAAGCTACTTACAGGTATGAAGTGTGAACGGGATGATTTCCCCCCCAGCTGCTTTGCAGGCAGCACGAACTTCCAGCTCCCCCCTGGGTGAGAGGCACAAGCACGTCCCTGTGTGCTGCACCCTGCTCCTGGCACCAGCCAGAACAAGATGCTCCACAGGAAAGCTCAAGAAAGCATGGCAGGAGGAGTGAGGTGTTTTTAGACAGCAGCAGGGTTTGCTGTGAAGATGAACAAGGGCCATGCGCTCTGTCAGACCAGAGGAGACAGGTGATACGAGGCCTTTCTGAGCAGGCCCCCAGACCAGTCTTACCTGACAGTGCAGACATCAGAACAACACAGAGCTGCCCTGCGGTTCCTGAGAAAGCGGCGCTGATGTGCACCATTCTGCAAGGACTTTGGAAAACTGAAACTGGAATTTTTACAAGTGTGAGCAATTCCTTTTTCATACAGCTGAAAAGCTATAATCCTTAGCAAGATGATTAGTTTTCAAAACGATGTTCACAGCAAAAATTCAACTGCCTTTAGAAGAGATGAGCTCCTATTCCATGGTGTTTTCTTTCCCTCCATGTCATCTAGAGGACAAAACTCACAGTTGTGAGAATTCAGAATTAGCACACTGAAGTTGTTCCTGAGCTACAGGAGGGGGGTTATGTTGACTTCTGGAGATGCAGAAACAGTTGCAATAAGTGTTCACAAAACCAAAATGCAGCTCAGCAACTCACCGGCACTTGCTTAATTTTGCCTCTCTATAAAGTCACTTAAATACTGCACAGAAATTGAAAAGTTCTATACTGGGGTTGGCTGCTGATCCTGACAAATGAATCAAGCATAAGCTGCAACACACAGGACACCTGTTTCCCTTCCTTACCAATCTCTCCCTTGAAATTAAACTCCGTGGCTCATCACAACAGAGGGGAAAGGAAGGATGACATTTCCTTCTTGCTCTCCCCTCCTGGTCTCTCTCGTCCACCTCTTGCATCCAAAGAGCTGGGAAGAGGCTTACTTGAAAGCTGTAGCAACTCAGGTACCTGTCCATTTCTGCCTGAATTGCTTTGCTTCTTGGCTGTAAACAGATTTTAAGCATCTCCTAGTGACTCAGTCTGCTATATAGGAGTATTACTAACACCACCACTGTCATGATTTGACAGTAAGGGGACATTGTGCCCTTCCCACTGCTTGAGGATCACGTCTGAATCCTTTCAAAATGTAGCAAATCCTACCTTTGATATTCACAAATACAAGTAACAGAGTATGCAAAACAGCTTGTGTTCAAAACAGGTGTTTGCAAACCAATGAAGGTGCAGGTGGATTGGTGCGAAGTGATAAACACAGAGGAGGAAATCCCAAAAACTAGTTTGGTACAAGGATCTTTGCAAGCTCTACCTGGAAGCTAGAAGTTTCTTGCAAGGGAGATTGTAGAACAGCCTACTTGTTGGCAGGAGACTATTTTTAAGAGGAAGGCTGATGAAGGAGGAATGGATGGCACACTGGCTGTAAGTGCGCCAAGAACCTCCCTCAGCCCCACGTCAGAACCACCAGGTGGGGATGCCTCATTGCAGCCCTCCCAGTGCTAAGCAGGAGACACTCAAGCCAACTGCACGGGGAAAGAGAAGACAATGCAAGTGACACCACTGAGCTCCACCTTGCACTCTACCCACTTGCCGTCTTTCCCTAGTGCTACAACAATCACTCCCAAAAAAAACCCCAAAACAAAACAAACAACCCAAGGTAAGCAAAATGAAAAAGAAGAACACCTCTAGAATTTTTTACCCCTCAGAAATCAAGCCAACATTTTCTCTGCAGCTACTACAAGAAACCCTTCTAGTGAGTATCAGTCCATACCTCTTTTCTAACAACTGTTCTAATCATTCCTCACTGACATCTTTCTGTATAACTTTCAACCAGTGATGAGGGGAATTTCTAACCCTAAAATACAAGCTATGGTGTACTTATGCTCTGTACAAAATTCATCTAAGATGAGCCTGTATCCAAGAGGTTCCAGCCTAATCGAACGAAGTATCAATACACAAATTTGTTCCCTGAGTACACTCCATGCTCACCTTGACCTCCTGCTGCCCACAAGGCTCTGCTTCAAACGGCTGCTGCCAAGCTCCATCCCCATCTACATGCCTCCCCTTCTGAGCATTAGTAGGTTCACAATAGAAAAAGAAATTCAAGCAATGCTTACACTCAAAAGGTTACGCAAAATTATCTCCAATCTCAGCGTGACACAGCCTTAGGAGGGTGTTAGAAGTTCCCATCTCCTGCTTAGAAACAGTGCCACATGAGCAAATCTTGGCACCTTCATGTCTTGGGGTCCCTTCAGAGAGAGAGCTCACACACAGAAAAGCTTGTGTCAGAAGGAGATGCTGGGTTTGCTCACAATGCACAGGGAATCACAGGGCCCAGTGACCACCAGCATGAAGAGTCACTGCAGCAGCCCCAGAAGCATCCCACACTATCAGAGAATGCTGCAACTCTTCCAAAGCTGAGCCCTCAGCTCCAAATGCTGCAAACAGGCTGTACTGACACCCCAGCTCAGAGGAACATGAGCTTTATCACCCATTCCTGGTGCCCGCTGTGCCACCTTCCTGGTTCTGTTACTCCTCCTCCCCATCCAGCAGCCCAGCCTTGAGGGATCTTACACAGGGGGCAAACATACTTCCTCGGTCACCACTTTCCCTGTCACACACCTGTGGTACGTTATTTCCACTGCTAAATCTCCCTGTTACTTTTAGTCTCACAGAGACAACGGACACAGGAGACACAGCAATGTTCACAAGATCTTATACCTGTATTTTCTCTCCTAATCACCGCTGTAGCAACACTGTGAAGAAAATGCCAGTTCTGATGTATGATTGTTTGTCTCACTTTTCATTTCAGACTTGCCAACTTCTTAAACTGTCTGTGGCCTCTGAGCAGCACCAAGAGGCTATGGAGCACTGCATAGATACACTCTTTATTTCAAGAGCAATAATTTAAGCGTGTCAGTTAAGGCTGGGATCTGCAGAGACAATTTAAGCTTTGCACAGCAGACAACTGAGAACTTTATCGCTAGTGGAATATTTTCAACAGTGAAATGGCAACTGCAATAAAACTGCCTGTTACTTTAAGTCTTGCAGGCTAATTTAATCCTTCATTTAGTACTAGCACTGCTGCAAGGGTATTCTGAGGCCATGGGAAAATTCCTGAAGCGTGCAGGATCACTGCCTATGGTGCCCCTCCTGCCTGGCAGAGGCTGGTGGGAGCCTGCAGGGTGCTGGACTTGCTGGCCGCCTCCAGGAGCAAAGAGAAGCCTCACAGGAGCAAACGCCAGGGCTGTGGTGGCTCCTGCCCTTCCACAGTTTGAGGCCCAGAAGGTGAATGGCTCCTTCCCAAAGTGCTGGGCTGCCTGTGCTGTTCTTTCCAGAAGGAGGAGTAGCACTGAAATTCTGCAAAACAAGAAGCACCTTAACCCTCAGGCATATCATATGTCTCAGAGATATGAGAGGCTGGCACATACACACTTTATGTGCCTCCACAGCCCATGTCAGGCCTGGGCTGCCACGGCTTGTGAGAGAGAAAAGCTCACATATGGAAAGTCAATTGCCTTGGACTTGTGTGTCTGCTGTTTACAGCCTACAAATGTGGAGAGACAAATTTGATTCTCTGTTTCAATTTCCTTCAAGCTCATAGAGCCAAGAGAGACTGCATGCAGACGGAAACTAGGGGCTGGTTGGGAAATTGATAGATTTACGGGTTTGTAATAGCTCAAGTCCAAAACCAGACTGGTACACAATACATACACACACATGTGCACATCCATACAAATCACACAACATACACTATTACCTTTTTTATCCTGTAGTATCAGCCTGCCTTCCTTTGAACCTGTGCTTGACCCTTCCACTTTTTCATCCTTAAGAACCCTGGCAGCCTCAGAAGCATGGCACTGACTATTCAAGGAGAATAAGGGAGATTGATTCTGCTCACTGCTCAAGTATGATCTCATAGAAGAAATGTGTCCTGAACTGCCATAATCCAGCACCTTCCTTTTTATTAGTGACAAGGCAGAGTAGGTACTTTTATACTTGAATAAAACTTTCATGCTCACATACGTGTGTTCATGCTACTCTTCAAAGGATGCAGAGTCTGAACCTTCTCTAGCTTGTTGGACTGAGAGGATACCAGGGAAGGGGACCCCCCCATCCCTGTTATGCCTTACATGAGCTTCCACAGGCATCTCCTGCACAGGCCTCTGTGCTCACTGAAACCCTCGTTTTGCTCGTGGTGCAAGGCCAGAGCAAACACACCACTTCTCCCCAAAATAATGGCAGTATTTCCCCCTGCCCTGCCCAAGTTAAGTTACACCAGCATAAGCTTGGGCACTTTGCCACCCCACTGACACAGCATTTTTTCCTTATGCTTCAGATATAGTTTTTCAATCAAACTCTGTTCCCATTTGCTGGAGTTCAGTATTCTGTCTTTAGCATTTTAAACTCATGTTTGTGAAAACAGCAACTATGTTCACTTCAAAATCAAACTGAAGTGAATACATGTGCATACAGAAATATTGACAAAAAGAGTATCTGCTCCTTGACATCACACAGGTTTTCCTTAATGCTTGTTTTTACTCTTCTGGACGTTCATTCTCCTGAATATGTTTTCTCTTTCCGAAAAGCAGAAAATTTTCGGCATTTCTTTGATCCAAAATGCGTTTCTTTGATCCAACCCAATCATTTTTGATTCCGGAGATCTGGAAGCATTGTGCTTGTGATTACTCTGCCAAATCATTCCCATCTTTTCTGCGGTACAACTCAGTGCAGCAGCAGGATATGACAAACCGGAGCAGAGTGCAGGAGCACTGTCACCTCTCTTAGATGCTCTGCCTGTGTATCATCACCACCTTAGGCCCTTTCCACCCAGGGCTGTAAGCAGGCTCTTGCTAAGCCAAAAGCGAGACAGCTGCTTTGACAATGGATACTGTGACTCCCATCAGATGCAGGAGGCTTAAAATAAGCCTACTTAAAACACTCCTAATTTTTAGAAGTAGGAATATTGCAAAAACAGGAAGCAGTCCCAGAAAAATGAAGTGTTCCAGGAGCTAGAGAAGTTTTCTCCAGCCTTCTTAGTTTGTTGAAGCAGCCTGCTTGTTAAACTAGGCCAACGAGTTAAAAGGTCAGACTTGGGTCAGCAGATGATAGGACGCTGCATTTGGTTGCTAAACAAGGGAAACACTCTGTCCCTACAAAGGAGTAGAGAAATATGCTGACTATTTGGTCGCTATACAGAGAATTTAGCATAAACTCAACACTGTAAGAGACTATAAAATGTCCTTACATCTTAAGTACATTTCTGTCTGAGCCTTTTTCTCTCAGCTTTATTTCCCAAGACTCACTAACTCAGATTTCCTGTTATGTCCAGCCTGCTTTGGGTCCACCAAGGAGCTGCTTACTCCCTAGTCCAGGGCTAAAAAAAGCTGGCAGTGGTTCCAAAAACCTGTCCATCATAGAAGGCAAATGGAGCACAGCACAATTCCAGCCAGACTCCCTCCACTGGGAGAACTGTCAGAGCTGCTATATGCAGAGACTCAACCGCAGGGCAATCCCAAGCAGGAATGAGCAAAGTGGTTGCTAAGATGAACAGAGAGTAATGGAAGAAGAGCAAGAATCCCTCACCGACTTCCCAGTATGACACTTCAAAACAGCGGAAGATACCAAGGCAGGGAACTAGTACAATTTCTTCTTTAAACTGTTTTTCTTGCCCAAGTTGCAGCAGAGGGTCTTAAGTTTAGCTGAGATAAGTAACAAAGGTTACCACAGACGTCAGTGGCCTTTTTGTGACCCTCTTTGATCAGAGAGAAATGCCTGGGCAGTAAATGTGGTTAGCTTGCTGAAATAGCCTCTGCATGCCACACCATACATCCTCTCTCCTTTCTCTGAGTCTTTGACCAGAGGATATTGGGGAAAACATTACAGGTGCCAGCAGCAGACAGTCACCCAAGTGGCTCAAATCAGGGTGAAAAGGGTCTCCTTACCACATGTCCTTGAGTATCCCCACATTTTACGGAGCCAGCTAGAACTATCACCTATATTTAAGGCTGCAGCTTCTCACGGCCAAGACACTTGTGACTTTTCTGACTTTAGTTGTTCAAAAATTAATTCCCTGTATAGGGTATCTGACTTAAGTTAATGCTTTTGTTTGAGAGTTCACTGTTTTAAAGCTTCAGCAAGAACAGAGCAGACATTGCCAGGAACTAGAGTAAATAGAAACACATAACTAAACCAAATTAAAAAGAAGGATAGAAGGTAATGACAAAAAGTAAGATGTCGGTATGAAATCAGAGTCACGAAGGCTGCTAACCTTAAGCTAGAGAGCAGTTCAGGTGTTTTTTATTTCCTGGACTGTCATCCTTTGTCACTGGATTAGTCACCTTGCCTGTACCACATCACTGGCATGGGGTTGTGCTAACTACAGCTTTCCATCAGTTTGCCCAGTTAACATCTAACAAGAACAGTAAGATTTTGCTGCCCTGAAGGGGAAAGGTTTCATATGGTTATGACAGCAAAGAAATTAAAAAATTGAAATGGAATAAATTCCACCTTACAAGCAATAATTAGTTACAGTAAATGAGCTATGTGGAAATGAGGCCCCAGCCGAGCACCAACTCTACCAACCCACAGGACAAAGATGAATGTTAAAATAAGCTAATTAAATTTTCTCTAGCTCAGCAGAAAGATCAATGTTCTTGACAGCCAAGCGTTCAGCACGTGGCATTCCACCAGCCCTCTGATGTGTCACCAGTCCAACAAAAAGCCACATAGAACCAGAGGAGGTGGAACACCCCTCTTGGGAGGGGCCAGCACAGGAGACACAGGCACTAAACAGGGACATTAACAGAAGGATGGAGACACCTGCTACTTACATGCCAGATGGGGAGATGGAATTTTTACCAAAAACAAACTCGAATTTGCACTTCCATTATCTATTCTACCACCATTAATTAAACACGTGTCCCAGTAGTCTGAAGTGAAACTTCACTCACCTCTCTGCTGAAGGTCCACTGCAATAAATGTGATTTTAGTCACAAGCAGAATACCAAAAATACCAGACAATCAAAATACAGACTCCAGAAGTGGGCAGCATTTCTGTTGCTCCATGAATTTGCTGGATTCAGGCTGTTATCATCATTTCCACCTCTTGCCAACAGGGAAGAAAATGAGATGATTCAAAAGTTCTGCTAGAGAACAGAAGAGACATCCACCCACACAGAGATGCCCACAAATCCACATTCAGGGCATTTAAACAAAAAGCAATAAGTTAACATTTAAGTGCCTGGTCAGAATGTGGCATCGCATATATCAATGGGGTTTTCCACTTCCTATAAGCATCTTCTAATAATCACAGAGCAGACTGTATTAGGAAGGGTTAATTTTTGTTTGTATTTCTCCCAAACCCGGTTGCTTGAGACAGAAATTCAGAAGAACCTGTCCCAGTAAGGAATGAGCTGAAACTGGCAGTGTCTTTAGAAAAGCTTTGTGCTCTGATGAAGGGACATGCTGGCTTGTTGATGCCCCAGAGCCAGGACAGCAGGGGACGGCACTTTGGCTGCTCCGAGTGACACCTTCCACAAGGGACAGGGCACAAAACAGATGAGCTGGTTTTTTCACTCCTAATGGGAAGCTGTGATTAATATGTTCCATTTTGGATATGGAAACCAACATCAGGACATGCAAGCTTATCCAACAAAGAAAACTTGAACTCTTCTCCAGAAATACAGCCTGGTAAGTGCATTCAGCACATTTTCTTTCACTGAAGGACATCAGACAGATTCTCTGTTGAGGCAGACTACCAAAGGGTTGGACAGCTCTAGGCTGCATACAGCATGACCTAGCAGCAGCAGTGAAGGAAACCTGCTCATTCTGGCTCTGCCATTTGTCTGTGGATCACGCATACTTCCTCTGCTGTATCCATTAGGGATTGTCTTTTCTTCTTTTTGGTAAACAATTTGACTTCTACCTACAAGAACTGATGGAAAAAACCCAGGGTGCATATATGTACACATGCACAACAGATGACTGGTTTTATGCACAAAGTATTTGTAACTATACTTCATCAATGCACACTTACTCCTACTTCTCTTACAGAACTCTCAAAACCAACAGGATTGATAAATTTATAAATCGTACTAATTTTAAAAAATACATCTGTCTTTTTCAGGAGCTGCTTTACTTTCTCATATGAGCGTTTGTGTGTGTTCAAATTCTTCTGTATGACCTGCCCAACAACACATCTGTTCTGCCAAGTCACCTGTAATGAAAATTTTAAGGATTAAGTGCATTCTTTTCCTAAGATGTTCCACTTGCTCTCCTGAAAAAAGAGCTGTGCTGTTATCCTGATGGGTCAGCCCATCCACCTGGGGCCCGGACTCTGCCTCGCAGACATCTATTAGCTTCACCAATCTGCCTGCAGAAATGCACGTTTAAGGTTATAAACTCTGGTCTGGGAGCTTGCCTTTTGCTATATACACACCTCAAGAGCAACATACACACTATGATAAAGCCTAAATTGCCACAAATTACTTTCCAGCTTTTAGTGATTCGCCCAACAATGCTACTAATAGATCCAATCTATTAGCACCAAACCTTTCCCCACAGTTTTTTCCTTTTACACTACACTCTTCTCCTCCTTCCTACTTGCCACGTATCCCAAGCTTTCCCCATCGCAGCAGAGGCTTAAAATAACAGATATTTTTCAAAGGGAAGCAAAAAACATATTCTTGTTATCTGCAGGGCAGAATTCACTGCACATTTATTATTATTCTGTTTCCAAAGTGCAAGGGAATGAACATCAAATATGTCTGAACTTCATCTATGGTTGATGCAGAGAGCAAATCTTTAAACCACTTCAGCTAAAGGAAGCAAACCAGAGGCCGGGTTGTGGTGCTGCAAACTACTGACCACCAGCAGAAATCAGCAGCTTACTGTGGCTGTAGATGTGGCCCTGACATTCAGAAAGGACTGCAGTAGATGTTGCCCCAGGTTAAGAATCAACACTGCAGAGCCACACTGACTGAGGAAATACCTGTACTGGGATTTTCACCTCCAGTTTGAGTCGGCTATGGACAGCGCATGACTCAGTACTTCTCTCACTCCTGGAACACGCTGCCTCTGAAAGCCAGCTTAGCAGTATGGACATGCTCCCTTTGGACCAAGCCAATTTAAAAGAGGTTTTAATGATGCAAAACCCAGCAATGCTGATCATAGCATCACGCATTTATTTATTCCAAAAACTACTGCACTGCATCTGTGTTAAAATGACTGGATTGCTCCCAAGACTTCTTAATTCCCATTGCTTGTTTGGTGACTCATTTTCACTAAAACATCCACACCAAATCTTTCAATAGGTTAAAAGGAATTTTTAAAACCCTGTGAACTGAGTAAGTCTATTCATGGGGAACAGCATCTTGGGGTTGCTACTGCCAGTCTAATCTGCTCACTGTCAAGAAGGCAGACGAGACAAAGTCTGGCTTGGTTATGATTGCAAGAAGGAGACAGGGAAGATGAAAAGCTGTCTCAGCATCCAAGAATCTTGGCTAAGTGGGGCCTGAAATACACAGCACACAGGAGACACTGTTCAATCATTTATAGAAACCAAGGTTAGCAGCGTCAGCACATTTGGCCTGAGAGGAAACTGTTCCCTGATCCTCTTGACACAGAAGTAACTTGGCTACATTAGTGGCTGCCACTAAGTAAGGATTAAACAGTGGAAACAGAGAAGGACAAGGAAAGCAAAGGATAAAATGAGCACGTCAGTATTTTCACAGCTTGTGTTCAGCAGCCCAGCTAGAACCCCAAGGGGGCTTGTTTCAGGAACCTCAGAGACAGAGACAACTGCTACATTTGATGGAAATATATGGTGTCTGGATTTTACAAATGGTATTTCTAATTGTTTATCTGATTTCAAAACTAGCAGAGAAGGAAATCGTTCCGATGACAATTACCACTGAGGCATTTTGTTGTGTTTACTGGCACAGACCTGTCATTAACACTCCTCTTAACCACTACTTACTTCCCCTGGAGTTACTCATTGAAGATAGGTCTGGGGGCTGTTTTCCTGGTCTTGTCAAGTTGAATTTTAATACATGCTACTTGAAAGATGTACCACCTGCTATTTCGTATCTATAATTTATTCTATAATGAGTTCCTATAAATGCTTGTGATAGCTTAAGAGACTTGCAAGATGGATTGCGGGCATTTTTTTTCTCAGTTGGTCAGCAAAGCAGAGGGAGTCACAGAGCTCCTCTTGTCACCACTTTGGCCACAGCTCAGGCCAGCCCCTCTACTGAAGATCTTACCTCCAGAAGAAAGGCTATCATAGGACTCTCAGGAATGAAGATGCTGGCACAGGAATGTACTACAGTCTTGGCATTCACTTGAGGAGGCCTCAGCTATTTCAGGCACCCATGGAATGGTTGTATGGCACAGGCTGTATCTTCACATGCTGGAGAGGAAAAGCTCACTAGGGATTCTGGAGAGGAACTTTTTAATAGCCATTTAGTGAAACAGAAACCGCCAACCCTACAAGATGGTATCCAAGAGAAAATATTTATTTAAGATCTGGGACTGAGAAATCTTCCACTTAGGGATCAATATCACTATCACACACATTGAAGATTTTTTTGGTATGTTTCCATACTTTGGTCCAGCACCACAAATAAGAGCTCCCCTTGGAAGCTGGAGACTTTTCCATTTGTGACATTACTTTACACTCCCCCTACCTCTCAGAGGCCTAAGACCATGAAAAACGCTACTAAGAAGTTTTAAGAAGTTATTACTTTTTTTTTTTTTTTTTTTTNCAAAAAAAAAATTAATCTACTCCAGAATGCAGGTATTGTACTATATGCATCTTACTAAACTCTGCTTTTAATCTGCCTTTGGACTAATACACTTTCTAAAACAACCCCTAGACCTGAGTTAGCCTATGGATGCAAATTCAAGTGTGTGTGTCGAAATCAGGCTGTTTGCAGGCAGTGCTCTTGCAACGAATAAAGCCAGGATGTGCCAAGGGCTTTCACTCATGAGCGACAGACACAATCCACAGAGAAAACCAGCCACTGCCTTTCATCTCCTTACAAATGCCTTGACAGCCAAGATGTTGAAAACCATAAGTGTAAGAGTCTTTCCCTTAGTCATCACAGTAACTCAGAGGGAGGAAAAAGGCAGGGAGGAGAGGATGGAAGAGGAGGGCCTGAGGAGCTGGGAGAAGCACCCGGACGAAGCGTCACAGTGAGACGGACAGCTGGCCAGAGCCACTTCAGCTTTGCTAAGCAAGGATTGAAGGATGCTGCACATCTGGACAAGCCTGGCAGGAGCACACAGTACAGACTGGCCTCAGGTCTATGCTGCCCCACTCCAGGGACACACTCCGACTCAGCAGCAGTGAGGGCATTCTCAGCTGCTGCTGCTGAGCCCTGTCCTCCCGGAGCTCTAGGACACTCACCGCAGAAGGAAAGCAGCATATGCTGCTCCGTGCTGAGCTCATTGTTGCTTCCAGGCTCTCTTGTCCAAAATTAAAGGTGTGTTTCCTTTCCCTACAGCATCCCAGACTGTAACACAGCTATAGCCCATGCACGGTGTGGAGGTGAACAGACAAGGCAGACGAAACAACCACCTTCCAAAGGACAGCACAGGAGCCTTTCATGTTACTGACAGGGCTGGGCCAAGTCTTACGGCAGTAAGAAATTAAGGACATACAAGTTCATGAGACAGGGTGTATTGGTTTAGCATAAATGGTAAAAAAAAAAACCAATTGTTAATCCATTTTGGAACTAACAGCTAAGCTGGCCAATCAGGTAAAAGGGGTACACCCTCTGGGACACCGCTTAAAAAACAGGAATCTTGGGAGACCCGCCCTCTTTCCGGGACTCCGCGCCATGAGGTAATATCGCAGCTGGGCTGGGAGGGCCCCGGGCCCAGGGGCCGGCTGGCCCTGGGAGGCCCCGGGAGCCCCCGGGAGCCGCGGCCGGGCCGGGAGGGGGCCCGGGCCTCGGGAGGCCCCGGGTCCCTGGAGAGCAGCACCGAGCCCAGGCTGAGTTAAAAACGCACCCCATAAGACCGAGGGGTGGAAAAGAAGAAAAGACCTGGGCTGCCGTTTCTAAG
>WBMY01016796.1:490686-533284 GCA_013397315.1 Donacobius atricapilla
TTTTGAGAGGCTCACATAATGCAGTGTCGGGCGGGCGGCATTAGTAGAGCTGGAAGTCACAAACAGACTGTGTCTCTTGTGAAAAGCTACCAGAAGAATCAGGAGGGACTTGTCTCTCTCAAAAGACTGAATGAAAGACTATTTTATTAAGTGATGCTGACTTAAGAGTTCTGATGTTTTGTCCCTTTGCATTGTTTTTTCGTGGAAAAGTAAATTGTTGCTAGGAAGGAAGAGGGGTTGTTTTTGAGAGGGTTTCGTAGTTGGTTTTTTTTGTTTGTTTACCTTTACTGTATGTTAATAAATCTAACTGTTTCTATTTTGAATTGAACCTGTTTTGCTTTTCTTTTAATCCTATTCCACTAAAATGAAAATTAGGCGAATGTGATAACCACTACATCTTTTGGTGTTTCTGCCCGGTTGTTGAATTTTAACCCATTACACAGGGTTACAAAGCAAGAACTGCTGCACTGGTTTGGGTCCATCCTCTGCCTTGAATATTCTTTTCTGTTACACCAGTTCTGTTTATCCTGAAGATTTTCCTGTCATATACCAGGCAGACAGAGAATCAGCACATCCTATAACCCAAGTACATCTTCAGTACGTATTTCCTCAGTACATCCTATAACCTAAGAGTCAACTTGGTATATCAGAGATGCGACAGAAATACAAAATAAAGCACAATAGAATACATCAGGTTTTTTTTTGGCTTGGGATGAATTTGTTTTCCTTATCATCCATGTGATATTATACAATTTAAGGGTGTCAATAAAACTTAAGACGATTCTCTTGAAAACATAAAACCCCCCCTTTGACAGGACTGTAGACTGAGAGACTTTCTGCGGGTGACAAAGCAGGTTACAGTCTGAGGACCAAAACCAAGGTCTCTCAGCGCCTGCACCTAATGATAAGGTTGAACATCCACTCTCAGCACAGCCATGATCTAACAGCGGTGTGCAGCTCTATAATCCTGTAGTAACCAAGCGCAGCCTTTTCCCATTGTGCCAGTTAAAATGATGGCTAGAGAACAGCAATGGTTCAGTATGCACAGCTGCTCTGGGACTGCAGGGGGTAGCCACGGTAGCCTATGGCTAGTACAAGGGTTTCTGCAATCTGTGTTAGCTCTCATTTCAAGCACACTGAAGTTAACTTTCACGAGTCAAGAGCCAGCTGGGCAAGCTGTGCTGGGCAACCCTGGGAACTGAGCTTAAGCTCTGGATTTTTGCACCAATATGGATGTCTTTGAGATCAGAAGGCCAAAAGCACCACATTAAGTAAGGAAGGGACACAGAAGACATTTGCTAGAGCACATCCTTTAAGGCACAGCTCTGAAGTCACAGCTTATGTGCCACCAGAGACATCCAAGATAAACACAAATGGCATAAGAACATAAAAAGACCTCCACCTGGGAGCAAACATGACAGGGGATGCAGTACAGGTTAGCCAGTGTTCCCTAGATTTTTAAAGAAAATTTTTTACCATACTTTGGATTTCTGCTTTTTCTTTCTCCCCAGTTTGGAGCATTACAGCCAAGCAGTACTGTTGCAGTACTGACCCCATCCCATGGCACATATTCTGGAAGTTTTACTGGCACTGTTTTGGAAAGACCCCCAGGATCATATGAGCTTTGCTCAGGATCATACTGAGAAGCCCATTTCGCACACATTCCCATAATAAATGTACTTCCTATACACAACAGCTAAGCAAAATCTCCCAGAGGTTTTAAACCTGTTATTTCTTAAGCCACCTCTAAACCACTTATCTCCATTAGCAATGTGGAATGCACAAGTTACCTGTCACAGTGTGAAGGGGAATTAAGAAAAGCAGAGTCTTTCAGTAGTTGGAAACAGCAAGCTTTGTGCTGGGGATTTTCCAGACATCCCCTGCCATCATTTCCTCCAGGCCTCCCTGAAGGTCTGCACTTTGAGAGTCCCTAGAAATGCCCACCACCACTCATAGCACATCCAAGCTAAATCTGAAATACAGCATCACTCGATTTTCTGCTTGACCAAAGTGAATGCTTACAAAAGCAGAGCGTCCCTCCCAGGCCAGGGGCTGCTGAAGCAATTACACCTGTCATAAAATTCCTCTTAGCATGCATCCTGCTTTGTGGAAAAGCTAGTAACCTGCTGATGACTTATGCAAATGAGTACTGCTCTATGCCAGAGACAATATGATACCAGAATCAGCCCGGAAGAGATGTTTCCACTGTGAAACAGGACTCGCCAGTAGTCACATTATCACCCCCAGAATACAGGATGGCTGGCACCAGCACATCCACATCCAGCCCTGCCCCTTCAGTATTTTCCCGTCATTCCACGCCTTCTCTCTTATCCTTGCTCAACAATTAAGAGCAGCAAATTCAAGTGACATTTGCCTATCATCAGACATTTGGTAAGAAATACCAATTTCATTTAAAGGTGATTGATGCTTACAGGACGTGGGTCCCACAAGTGCCACAGTCATGTCCACAGAGGTGTGACAGTAGGAAAATTGTCCAAATAGACTACAGTATGATAGTTCTCCAGTCCTCAGTCCCTGGATTCCCTATAAAAATCCCCAAGCTCTGACTTTTGTATCTAATAAAGAAACGAGGAAAACTGTGGGAAAGCCTCTTCTCCTGCTGTCCCAGTTTCATGAAAGCCTTTGTCTATTTTCAGCAGGGTACAGGTGAGTTCTGCTGATAAGTATTCAGGCACAGCTATCTTACTACATGCAGGTAATAAATTTGTAAATAGAATATTTGGACTGGGCAGAGGGATGCCATAAAAGAGAATTTCAAGCTGGGTAGAGGGTCCAAAACAGACTGGGTGCTCCTGGGGAGGCTGTAAAGGCCAGGCTCAAATCTCTCCAAAACAGATCTGTAAACAATTTCTAGTCACAAAGTGACACCATTATACTCAGCAGGTATGTCACCCTCCATTGATGTAATTCATAAGGAGTCTGGAGCCCAGTTCACAGCAGAAATCTTCACTCTCCATTCTTCTGGGGCCCCAGGAACATGCACTGCCCAGCTCACCCTGCACAGGCTCTGCAGGATGCATTCCCACACCCTCAGGCAGGCTCAGTGCCCGCCAGTACTAATATTCCATGTCTAGAACACATGGGAACACAGGGCCAGCCCCATGGCTTGGAGCAGCTGGGTTTGGGGCTCGTGGGCACTTGCAAGTGCATCCTGTCTTTAAACCATTCTGCCCGTCTGCTCTTACAAGAAATCCTACTTTATTTTCAGGGCTCTTCCCACATAGGATGCAGGCAGCAAGACTGGAACAAAACAATGTGCCCACAAATACAGCTAAAGACAGAAGTCTTCTGGGTAACCACTTGACTGTAAACTTCTTTCCCCCCCCATCACATTTTTTATTAATTATATTATTCTTTTACTCCTTAAAAAACCGCCATGAGCTGGCCTTGTCCACATGCTAGGTACATGGGTGGCTACTGGAGTGATCCCTTCACACCATGGGCACCCTCTCCAGCTCCAGCAGAATCCCAGGCTGATTCCAAACCCCACACTGTGAGCCAATGAGCCTTGCTGAAACATGTAGGACTTCAGCAGTCAGGCTGCTTTTGAAACACAAGTTAGTGTTTCCTTACTGGGCTGCACTAAACCAGGAAGGAATCCCCTGGGTATATCAGCACTGCACTCATCATCAATGCCCAGAGCTGGCAGAGATTGCCTTGCCAGGTCCTGGACAGTTTCTGAAATGTTTGGTCAATCTAAGCACAAGATATCAAAAAACCCTAAGCATTTCAGACTAGGTCAAATGAAATGTTTCAGCTATGTTTTATTTGTTCTTTTTCTTCAAGTTTTCCTTCAGAAATTTGAGCTATTCCAAACTGAATGAATTTTTTCTTCCATTTTCAAAATGTCTAAAAAATGCCTTTTAAAATAAGAAAAAGGGAAAGGAATTTTCAGGACTAAGAAGTTTTTGAAACTAATCCTTTCCCCGAAAAACAGTTAGCATTTTACACATAGATTTTTTTTCTGTTAAAAAACACTGTTTGAGTAGATAAGACTCCATTAAGCTCAACTTCCTACTTCAGTATAAACTCCAAACCTAATTCTGGGAAATAAGGCCTTTCTTACTTTCTCCAGAGACAAGACAGAATGAACTGACAAGCTTTCATCTGGGAGATGAGTTTGCTGTGAGGACTCTCCCCAGTAATGGATATATTCAAAACACTTGTTTGAAAATTATGTAGTTCCTGGGAAACCAAATGTTCTATATTTAATATCTTATTCTATAACTCATAAAAGCCCAATTCAGTAGAATGTATGTTACTAAGAAATAGGGCGAGCTGAGGCCAAGCTGAGGCCAGAGTGCCCATAAAGAATACACACTTCTGTGTCCTTACTGAAGTTTGGGGTTTTAGTAAAAATTGGAGTGTTTTCCTTTTAGGGCACTCATTTCAGATAGCTTTGTTTACTTTAATAAAATACTCCACAACTTTCACAAAGTTTAAATAACTAGAAGCTGCCAGCAGTGGAAAACCACTATACCGTGAGTTCAGGGGCAGCTGTTGTGCTTTTTTCCCCCCATGTACTTAAAAAATAACACAAACTCCTAACTATTTTTGTTACAAGCCAGAAGCTGTGTGGAGGCTCCTGCAGCAGCTCAAGGGCTCAAACATCTTACAGAAATCAGTCCCACCTCCTCTTTTTACAGTGAAGTATTCGGTTCAGCTGTGCCTGTGTGTCTTGGGTTGCAATGCAAGATGTAACCAGCAGTCTGTATTCCATTACCAGCTGTTCAAACCAGCTGGGGCAGGGTTCTTTATCCCTTCCAGGACCCATCCTCCCTCCAGGGGATCTCTGCTGTTCATGGGCCATCGAGGCTCACTGCACGACTGATAACATTACATCATCCATTGGGAGAGGCTCCACCCAGGGGGAGGAGCCAAGCATTCCTACCTGGATAAAAATCTGGGAGTCAGAACACCAGCACAGCCTGTGTGCACTGGATTCCCAGAGGAAGACTGGACCCATCTCACCACCACCAGACCTTCAGAGGAAAACTGCACCCTTCTACAGGATCATTGCTCCAACAGAACCACATCTGTCACTCCAGGAGGACTTAATTGGACGGCTATTAACACAAGGGTGTGAGGTTGTATTCTAACTCTGCCAGTGGGTTTTTTTTGTTTGCTTTTTTTTGTACTACTATATTTTTATTTTAATTTTCCAAGTAAAGAACTGTGATTCCTATTCCCATATCTTAGCCTGACAGCCCCTTAATTTCAAAATGATAATAATTCGGAGGGGGGGGTTTACATGCTCCATTCTAAGGTATGCTCCTGCCTTCCTTAGCAGACACCTGTCTTTCCAAACCAAGACACTGGGACAGCTAAGCCTGGAGCTGCAGAGGAAGAGTCACCCTTCGCTTCTTCACCAATAGGAAATTCTGGGTGAAGTCTGAGCTTCCTGGCCACTGTGGCTAACACACATCAGACAAAGCAGGAATCACCATGGCCCGTTACTGTCCACCATCTCACCAGTAACCTCACGGGGCACTCAGCTTTTACACTTGCAAATCTAAAGGCAACTTTTTGCAAACTGCTAAGGCTTTGAGCATCGGGTGGCATTCAGTTAATGTGAAAGGCCTTGGTTCCAGCAGGAATTTTGAGATGGGCCAGTGAACACTGATCTGTTGAGGTTTCACATTTCCAGGGTGAGATCCTGCACCTCCCCACAGGCTTTGCCTGCAGCCATCCCAGGACAGGTAGGTATCCGTGCCATGGGGATTCAGAAAGGCCTGCCTCAGGTCCTGTTTGACAACGATAATTCCCAACACACAACTAATTAACAGCTGATAACATTGTGACATAAGACCAGGGCAAGATGGAGCAGTGAAATAAAAACCAGAGGAAGCTGAAAGGGTCCTGGTGTGCTCTTAAATCCCCATTGTAATATCCCCTTTCCTATGAAAATCCTGGTGTCAGTGACTGGACAGAATCAGACAAACTCACCAGGAACACTAATTGCCAGCACTGCAGGACGCACAGATTATACTGCCAGCCAAAATGCTCACAAAATACTCCTCCTCCTAATTTTTCTATCACCCTTTCTCGAATAATTCCCTTCATTTATTAGCAGTTCTAAAGTGTGTTCCACTACTACACTTCAATTTGTTTTTGATTAAGCAAGCAGGTAATGCTAAGGAGATGAGAAAACATGGGGTAACACAATAGAAAGCATTAGGGCGCCTTATTTGCTCCCCCAAAAGAACTGTATGGTGCAACTGAAAACACTTAGCAAGTGGAAGCCAAAAAGAAAAGCTGGACAAATACAGATTCCTAATTCCTTGAATCTAAATCCCCATAAAGAAAATTATAATTCTCTCTCAGCACTACATGCTTCTGATTGTATCAAAATGGATTAAAATAACAATGCTTCACCGTAAGTGGACCAATCTTGGGAAATTATTTGCATGGTGAAAAGCTGTACTTCACTTGCTGGAGACTACGTAAGTACCAGGCTGCATCAGTTACTCACAGTGCCATGCTTTCTCCAACAAAAGCCAACACTGATTGCAACACTTTTATGAAGACAGAACGAGTCAAAAATAGTGCTTTGACCTTAAGATTACGGACTTTACGCACCACAGCAAAGCCATTAACACCTATCACCTGTTGGAACAATTTTTAAAATAAGTATTCTACTCCCTAATTCACATAGCAAACTTGCCTCGTTTTTAGATCTCACATGTAAAACTTGTGGATCTTTCAAAGCAGAAGGCCATTACTCAGAAGCACATAACAGCTTCCTTAAAACACTATGCTCTGTTACAAAAATACCTTAATAATGATTTCTAAGAAAAGTGCCTGAAATCAAAGATTACTGACCCATTTGAGCACAAGAGCCTTCTGCAGCCTTCTGTAACAAAGGATTTGGGATGCTTAAGCACAATGATGAGTCACACATAGTGGGCAGACTTAAAGAAAACACAGTAATATAGAGAATAGCATTTCTGCTCTCCTGGAAGATACTTTTCTACATTCCAACTCCACACTTTCAATTCACACATTTGAAAATGGTTTCCAAGATCTGGAGACAACATTACAGAGCTGTTTAAAATAAAAAGCTGTTTAAAAATATCTGTGGACAGCAATGAAAAAACACAATAAGGAGAACCTCAATTTCTGCACTGATGCATTTGATAACAAAATTCATGCTTTCTATTTTGAGCCTATTACAATTTATAATCCCTCCCTATAGCTCAAAAATTATTCCCATAAATGTGAAGACATAATAGATCTCCTTAAAAGAAGAGGATGCTCACACTGCTTAGCATGATGCCAGAAGTAAAGGTTTTACTTTCAACTCCAGAACTGTTGTGCCCTTTACATCACATGCAGGAAGATGTGACAACATTTGCAGTTCTCAGTCCAAAGTTCAGGGATTGATCCTGGGTGAGCATCGCTCTGAGCTCTGCTGAGGGCAAACTTCTGTGCTAGAGAAACATAAGTAAGGTGTAAGATGCATCAAAACCTTCTCAGCTAGGAGGAACAGCAAACTTCCATGGCTGTTGTGCAAAGGCAGAAAGCTCCATATGCTCCCAGAGCTGAAGGAAGCAGCTTTTCCTGTACACATGAAAGGTACCACCAGATTCCAGCAACAGATTAGCTGGACAATGGCTGCCAGACACTACAGCCATGGATTCCCTTTGTTGAGAGCACAGACATGCAGTGTTGGAGACCACTGCTGGAGTCAGTTCACACAGCCCTATGCGGACTAAACTCAGGCTGAGCCCCTTCTCACTTAGGAGCTCAGCCCTGTGGTGCACCTTATGGAGCCAAACCGACTCACCTGTTCCTGGCTGTCTTTTTGTACCTCAGGACCAGGGACTGAGGCACCCAAACTCTGAGAAAAAGGTTTTTCTTTCAACTACAGGGCCTGAAAGACTTCATTTTTTTCCAGGAGACTGCCTTTGAGTTCTGTAACCAACAGCTCAATCAGCTAAAATGTTGGAGCAAGTCCAGAGGAGGAACAGCAGGTTGATTAGTGGGCTAGAGCACCTCTCCTGTGAGGAAAGGCTGAAAGAATTGGGATTGATCAGCCTCAAAAAGAGAAGGCTTTGGGATGACCCAACTGCAGTACCTTCAAGGAACCAACAAGGAGGACTATCTATTACAGCATCGAGTGACAGAAAAGGGGGAATGGCTTCACACTGATACAGAGGGCAATTAGATTGGATATTAGGAAAAATTTCTTTACTAAGAAGGTGGTGAGGCAGTGGAACAAGTTGCCCAGAGAAGTTGTTGATGCCCCATCCCTGGAAGAGTTCAAGGCCAAGTTGGACAGGACTTGGAGCAGCCTCGTCTAGCAGAAGGTAGCCATGGCAGAGGGGGTTGGAACTTCATAGTCTTTAAGGTCCCTTCCAACACAAATAATTCTGTGATTCTATGGTTCTAATCAGCAGAGCAAGCACCAACAACCTTAGGATCTGATTCTACTTATTCCTAGTTTAAACCCAAACGCCAAGTACAGCCCTAACACACATAGGCTGTGGTATGGCCAGCAGTGGGACCCCTTAAAAGTAGGCAGTGCCCCTACTGAGAAAAGGTATTGATCCTTGAACAGTTTATATCCCAATATAGACAAACAGAAGAGAGAAAAGGAAACTCCAGTTGTTCCAATGTACCTGTATTTATGGTGCAGAATGTCTCTGTAATAAACAAACAACTTTTCCTTCAGCATCAGTGCAGAATATATTCAGATGCAAGTTACATACCAGGAAAGTTATCTATGTTTGTTTTTCCATAACCTATTTTTATTCCCCAGCTATTCCACTATTTCTTGCTTCCTGCCTCTGATTTTTGATGATTTTATGAGGAATCATTTTCAAAAACAGTTAAGAACTGCGTTGTATTGTGCTATTGTGCTCTTTTTTTTTTTTTTTTTTTTTTTTAAGATTATGAATTGAGGCTAAGTAGGATAAAATGCCTTGCCTGAAAACATGCACAGGCTCTATGGTACGTCAGGAAATCACATGCAAGATTTTTGGGGTTTCAATCCAAGCTCTAGTGACAGAATCATTGCTCCTGCTCAGCTAAGGGCTGCAGTCTTCATTATATGAAGTAAACAGATCATATGAGCCATAGGCCTGAAGTTTATCTTAAGCTCCTTTAAAAGCACAGCTCATTATTCAAAGGAAAACGTGTGACCTTTGTGACATCTCTGGAAGGAGCTTTCATGTCTGCTGCTCTGAGATTAGAAGACATGGTATTTTGGATGCAAACTAAGAAATCCCAGTGCTTTGCTGCTTCTTATTCTAAGGCTTTAAGAAGCAGATTTCTCTGGGTTTTGTAGGAGTTGGGGAAATACACAAAAACAGGAAACAAGCAATGAGCAATGGAGAGGCAGGAGCTTTGTCTGGCTCCTCCTTCCACTTCTCTTTTCAGAAGCTGAAGGACACTCTTCAGCTCCGTATTGATCAGAAAGCACTGGCTGGAGATTAAAGGAGGTAGCAGCCAAACTAGAGGTGCAGAAGGAATGAAAACCTTGCTCAGTCACCTATTACAAATGGACAGCCGCTCCTTATTCCACCTTTCCTTCTGGGCACACACTCGGGCATTTTGCTGAACAGCACCTTCTCCACCAAAAGAAAAGCACACCTCCTGCCTCACCAGACTGGCATGGCATGGTGTGTTTTCTCTTTCCTGCTCGATGAGGACCCAAACTGGTAAGGAGGGAGAGTATCAGGTGACATACATCCTGTACACAGAGTCCCTCCTTTAGGAGATTGTCTCCTCAGTTCTTAAGTGTATTCTGGGGAAGGTGCTCTAAGACTATGGGAACAGGACTGGGTTTGATCTTCCAAAGAAAGGATGATTCCCTGTCCAGTGATTGACAGCACTGGATATAGAAGAATACAACTGTCCCCTATTAATACAACTACACCTATCACTTGCACTTCTCTATGCTAACCTGGCCAGTGTTGTAACTCTTCCTGAAGAGGTGTATTGTTACCAGACCTGGCTTGGCTCCAAACAAGCACAGTGACCTAAACGGCACAACTCTAGACTATCAGATGAGAGTATGGCCTTAAAGCGTAAGTTAGTTTAGGCAGAGCTCAAAATTTGATCACCAATACAGCAGTTGTTTAAGGCAACAGAACTGTCCGTGCTCCTGGAAACTAAAAGACACCTGAACTGAGCCTCCTTGAAGTAAATCAGACAGTGTTGGCACCTTTATTAAGGCTTCAATCCTTAAAACCCCTTGCATCCACATATTTTGTGACAGTTTTCCTGTAGCCTCTTAATACTGAGCTGGACCATTTCCCAGAAAACATATGCCATGTGAAGTAGCTCACCCCTACAAACTAATTAAAACAGTTTTACAGTTTTTGAAATGAATTGCCACTTGGCTGAGCGTATTTTTTTAAAGCTGTATTTTGCTCTCTTTATTGACTGTCATGGTCTTTTATGCAACACCCCAGTCATGGTGGCATTAACCCAAAATTGGTTGAGGGAACCTACAGTCTTCCCTCTTTTGGCCAAAGAGCCCACAGGCATTTGCTCCAAGCTGTGCCACATCCCAATTTAATGATGGGGATATTGGGAGACAAGAATCAAGGTTGAGACAGAGAAGTTCAAAGGCCTCCTACCAACAATTAAGTGTAGTCTGACTTACAAAGGCAGAACTACAACATGGTGCTCTTTGCCTCAGGGGAAAAAAAAGGCATTTGGTAGGAGAAGCAGCCATCAGTATAAAATTACCTAAACTGTGTGTCTGAATCCTGTAGAGACACAGGGTGTCCCAGCAACAGGCTCCACCAGAAGTAAATACGGACACAACTCATCCTGAAAATGTGTGACAGTGGGGCCATAAAGTCTGTGAAACCGAAGACAGAATTAATCCCCCGTAACCCAGTAGACGTGCTCAGTGTCACAAAATAAATAATCGATTTGCCTCAATTAGGCTATACCCTCCCACTGTCACACAACCCCTACTTGGCAACTGCGCAGTTGGGTGAAAACAACCCCTTATGTATCAGTAACTAGTGAATAAAATTTTGCCATATTCTACTATCTCAATGGCGCCGCTCTCTAAAGTCAGCCAGGGTATTTTCAATTCAGATGGATATACGAGATGATACATGTTACTCATCACTTCACCAGTAACAGCATGAAAAGATCAAGAGGATTTAACCGTTAGCCCAAACCTCAAAAAAAGTGAAACGAAGAAATGCCAAAATAAAGACTGAGCATGTTCTTGGTATGAAGGTAACTGCTTAAATCAAGAAAATAATGCAACAAAACAATTTACTGTATTTATATGTGCACTTGTAATAAATTTGCTTCAGCTCTTTTCAGCTGCTAACAGCCTATGAAGAAGCAGTCTGGCTAACACTACTCCACAAGGCTATTCAATGCTAAGAGACTAATGGGTGCTTAGATGCCTTGAGGGGTTGGAAGAGGCGACCTATTCTTTTGGACAAACTGCATGTTGTGAATTACTTGTTCCAATCTTGTTACTCCTAGGAAAATTAAGGTAACTAGTTAAAATAAACAATCCACCCTAACCTTGCCAGTTACAGAAAAAAAAAACCAAACTTGCAAAAGATATTTTATTACTTGGAACTAAAAACTGAACTACACTACACAAGAGGCAAAATCTTGCATGATGAGGGCTAGCATGTGTTTTGGCTTCCAGAGGTGATAAACTAAGAGCCATCAGGTCACAAAAGGTGTATTTCCTACTGCAGCATGTCTACACAAATAGTGACTGCTTTTAAAGGCCACCTATGGCTTCACTTCTGAAAATGAGACATGCAGCCCTACTAGAAGTGTTTTTTCATAACATTACTCTTTCCTATGGATCATTGAAAGTACCAACTCGTGGAAAATCGTCTCCCAAAGTGACACAGGCAATTTAACAGGAAAGCATCCTCAACTGGCAACAGCTGAAGCAGCTCACAAGGAAGCAAGAGGGGAGATATTCTGTGGCCTGCCCTACAAATGCCATGAGCTCAAAATTTGTGCCCAATTTTTAGCCTTCCCCCAACAGCTGAAAAGGTGCCCAAATAGCAAACAATAATTTCTAACATGTTATGAAACACTGAAACACACACAAGGAAGCTAAAAACCATCCCCAAAGTCTACAGCATTTTGACTGCATATGCTTTAATTGTACTATTTGCAACCAGTCAATAAAACCATACAAATTTGTTTGAACAGAAAAATGAAAGCATTTCAGCATAAATTCAAAGGTTGAGCCCACACAGCCATGTGTTGCTATCCTGTAACAATTTATTTTAAAGGGCCTTTTTGGTATTTTTCCCCACCATTCTTACCTTTAACATTCAGTCAGGTCCATCACAATTACTAAGTATTCGTTAAAATGATGTAAATATGTGAATTAAAGCACCTCAATTTGTATACATAGAGCACGCACTCAAACACCTCTACTTTCACACCCAACTGCACCTTAGCTGATCAATAATGTATGGATCATTATCCTAATTTACTCCAGTGAAGGTAATCAACCGAGGAACAGACCTCCCCAGCAAAATGCTGAGATCTTTTCAGATGTATGGGTTGTATTACAGTACTATGTGTGGCAGTCAGAGCACTTCAGGGGAAATGGCAGTTTGGAAACTAAAGGAAGCCAAAGCTCTCCCACCTCAATTTAAGTGAATAATTAGAAAATGAATTTTAGTCATTAATATTAAACAATAGATTGTCCCATCCTGCAAACATTAATAATGTCAGCACTTTTCAGCATAGTGCCAGCCTCTGGCAAAAGACTCTACGGTGACAATTCCAATTAACTCTCTTCATCTTTATCTCACCTGTCACCTGTTAAAAAATGCATGTTTACTCCATCTTCTCCCTGAACAAGACTGACTGCAGTTGAGGTGAAGTGGTGTTCTAAGTCAAGTAGGTCATGCCATCTAAGCTCCACTTTGTACAAGTCACTCTGCATGTTGTCTGAGCTGGCATCTGACATGCCTTCCTCCCCAGCTGCCTCGTGCCCTGCAGACAGCCTGCCTCTCCCTCCCTTAGCGGGGGGAGGGAACGCAAAGTGCTACTGTCTTCACCCGCAAACCTCAGCAGAAAGGACCTCCATGAGCTGGAGGAGCCCCTCTCATGTCAGTACCTCAATTTGCCCAGTGCACCCTCTTTACTGATCAAAGCCGGTCCTTAGGGGACCAGTCCAAAACCCATTGAAGCAGATGAAAGTTTTCACCTGAGTTTCAGAAGGCTTTGAACCATGTTCTCTTCTCACAAGTAACACAGAGAGAAAAGGGGAGAACCTTTTGCATGCAATTCTGTGTTCCCCTGCCCTTAAGAAAAGGGTGGTCAGCAGGATCATTCCCAGGATAACTCCTGTTACATCAGGAGTGTCTAGAACCCAAGAGGTGGTTTCAGAACTCCATCCCAAGCTGGTTTACAGCTGTGGTGCACAGTGCAATGACAGCCACCAGCTGAAGAGACAGCGGCAAGGTGAGATATGTCCTCACAGAAAGCATCAGCTTCCCATCCCCGATGCTGTCATACAGAGGCAGATGTAGCTGAGTATTCGCACTGTGAACACCACCTCCAGTCCCTACCTCTTTGCCAGGGAGTGAGCTCTCTGCCAAAAGGGAACTCTAATGTCAAACCTGAAACCACATAAACCACTGTATCCAAGGGATATTATACCACACAGGTGTCACTTGCCTTCAGAATCTCTACAGACCTAAAAGTCAGATTGACTGAGAAGGGATGTGGTCCCAGAGTGAAGAAAACTTCAGCCTTTCTTGGGCATACAACAAAGAAAGTGCACACTTGTTTAATTATCCACAGCTTCTTAATACACCTATGGGTCAAATGGTACAGGTTTTGCATGCAGACAAGCCTTTAAGAGCTGACTGTACACAAACACACAAGTTTATGGTAAGATTAGATTATTTGAGAAAGGGGAAGGTGAAAATAATATATTAAATATATTAATATATTGAAAAGATCAGTTGTTAAACTTCAGCCTTCTGACGGAGTGTAGAGAAAAGTACTAAGATGTTCATTACCCTGAGCCCAGGAGCATTTCTCTTTTTGTGGCCTTCGGCATCAACAATTGGGTCTTTATTAGGCCAGGAAACAACTCAACCCAGGTCTTCTGAAAGCTCTGTCTTGGCATAATCAAAAAGGATTCAGGTACCCACAGGAGTTCCATATACCATATGCTGTACAGTGAACCTTAGGCTGTAACAGCAAGGTTTACATATGATGACTTTTAAGCAGTTAAAATGTTAATTTCTGGTGTTTTGAATACCAAAATAAAAGCATTTGTCACTTCTGCCTATATAAGCAAATGCTAGGCTAGTGCCCTGCCATGCCACAGACCACAAGGTTTTGTTTGCTGCCAAAACCAAAGCACTGTCATTTAGCTCTTTGTACTTGCCCCATCCACAGCACATTGTAACAGCAACACCTTGAGCCTGTGAATCCTTTCGCACGATCTAGGTCCACTCCTGACAAGAGACTGACCTAGTCACCCCAGTTTCAAGTGAATATAAGATGTGTACAGGCTTTAGATAGCTATACAAATTCCTACAGTTTAGGTATCTACCTCATGGCCTACAGGAACATGTTTTCCACATGTTTTCTAGGTAAGAAAAAGTAATGTATTCTGGTGTGAGAGTAGGAATTAAATTGCTCATCCTAAATTACAGAGAAATCAGTGGACAATCTAGGAGAAAACTGTCTTCAGGAATGCAGTTTTGCCTACCAGGGAACCAATTTTGTCTTCTAGGGAACTCAAGCACTGTAGAGCTACCCCATCACATAAGCTACTGAAAGTTTATGGACTGCCTCTTCATCTCCAACCTCCTCCTCTCCCCCCTGCAAGAAACTGCAACTGATACCAGGTAAGCAAGGACCACCAGTCGTACAACCAGAGCCTAAAAACGAGAAAACCAAAACAGTAAAGTGAGATAAACCCTATAGGCAAGTCAAGCCAGGGGGTAGTCAGCAAACATGCAATTGTGCCTATCTCTGCAGCCACGAAGGAGATGTGGTAGTCGGCTCCCACGGCAGGACTGACACAAACATGCTGCAAGCTCTGGGAACAGCTGTCTTACCAATCTGTACATTTTACATACACAGAACAATGTGCTGGAGGGTCAAGGCATTAACCTGATGGTGCTTATTTGCTCCAATCTATTTTTCCACCCTCTAAGGGTAGCAACTGTTCCATTGCCTTGAACTTAAAAATCTCAGCGAGTGAAGTAATAGATATTTTCGTAAGTGCAATTGTGGTGTGTGTCAGAGTCCCCACACCAGTTTCCCAACTCTCCAATTGTTTTATTCAGTGTGTCTAACCATCTACTGTTACTTACAATTCCTTTTCCGATGGCCCAAACACCCCATAGGTGCTCCTTAGTTTTGCTTAAATGACAATGCAGCAACCCCAGAGTCCTTCCCCCTCCCATCCCAAATGCAAACAGTGCTCAGGGCGGTTAGGGAAGGAGGAACGAAGGTTCATTTTCTACAAACTGTTACTCACTGCAGCAGAACAACACCAAAGCCACACAGGTGGCCAGCCTCAACAAGAATTCAAAACAGAATAGGATCTTGCTATTCCCCTTCCTACTCTCTGCCACTTTTCTGTTTAATTAGGGTTTTGTTGTTTTGTTTTTTTTTTTTTTTCAAGTTTTGCAGACAGATGCTTCCCCTCCAAGCAGCAAGGGACCCCTGATACAGAGTAGCTGTGACCACAAGCACCCAAAAGGAAATATTCTCCCGGTCGTTCCCTTGCTGATATTGTCATCTACCATCACCACTGGCTCAACAGCCCAGGTACAGCACTCCGTAACAACAACCTCCTTAGGATATATTAACAATAGATTCATGCAGTGCTTACTGAGGCACTTAGAACTATTGGTAGATGCTCAACAGATGCAAAAAGCGACCAAGACATTTCTGCAAAGACCTTAAAATTCAATAGCCTATTAATTCATTCATGTACCAACCACCTCCCAGTTTTCACCTCTGGTGAAGGAAGCAAGGTCCTGAGAGTGTTGTCATATTTCACATCCTGGAGGGCTCGCCCCACCCTCTCACCCTGTCAGTACAGAAACCTGGGTAGGATTTTGCTACAGACAGAGCTAAGACTCCATTCAGTTTTTAGTTCCCAGATGTGCACTGGCACATGACAGTGTTAAGCACCCCAAGAAAACTCAACAGCCTCTGTACAACCACAGGGCTCCCTGCAGCCATCAGGAACACAACAGTAAGAAGACACTTCCAACAGCAACAGGGGAGCCCTGAACTTGCCTGGGCTTAACCTCTGTCTGAGGACAACAAACACCTTCAGAAATCTTCCAGAAAATTCCTGCTTTCTTGCAAGTATTAAAACTCTAATGACAGGGTGCCAGAGGGTAGAACGCCACTTGGGCACTTCAATGCTTGCAACCTTTTAAGAAGTCTTTGTTGCTGACACTGAGAACACTTGCAAAGAACAGATCAATGAAACACCAACTGCAGAGTGACTCCTACTCCCACCCACATGCAGTGCTGCAGCTCTCCTGCAGCTGCTGCTTGCAGCTGGATCCAGAGGTGGTCCAGAGATGGCAAGACCTTCAGTCTGCTCCCTACTGCCACGCATACGGTAGAACCAACCAGCAGCATATGAATTGCTACCATCTCCTCACAGCAGGTAAGCAGACTGACAGGGATAGGAACTGGCACAACAAACAATGTCTACAATGAATTACACATTTGCCATTACATTTTTATTACTGTTAGCTCACTTGAAAGTTCCTTCAAACCTCTTAGCTCTTGCTAACAAACTTTTTACAGAGTTCCCCAAAGCATCCACCACACCTAACACTTGTTCTCCTTGAAATGCTGCTTTTTTTTTTTGTCCTCTGAATATAAAAAAAAAATTTAACATGCATTTTGGCTTTCAGTGCTTAATGCTCCAGCTATTGTTTAGATAGCCACTGTCTTCTGTTTAAAGCAAAGTGCCCTATTAAAATGCAGTGATTAATCAGGATGATAAATGCTGCAGTGAAGTCCCTGCTATCAATCACATTTCTTGTGCAGAAAGGCACTCAAGCCAGAACAGGGGGGAAAGGCTCATTTACCACTATTGTAGTAAGATTATTTTCTGTTGAAAAAAGTGGCAGCCTCTTTATTCAATAACGAATGCAGACTGACCAGCAGTTTGGAGACCTAGTAAGATATGGTTAAAGATGATAATAAAACAAAGTCACTGTGCGTGAAATAGGACAGATGGCAGCCCCACAACAGCCATCAAGTCTATTTAAACAGATAAGTAGTTTTCCTATGCCCAGCCCAGCTCCAGACATGCTGATTCAAAGGCTGGCTCTTGTCCCATGGAGCCCTCTAACCCAAAACAGGTGCAGAGGTCAGGGGGTCTCCTTCCATGCTTTCATTTGGCAATTCACCCATTCTCTCCATCAAGCACAACATAAGCAGAGCCTGGGACAGATGCTCCTGCCCAGCAGCGATAAGCTACACGTCTGCGCCTTGCAAAGACGTGCTTCAGAGCCAGGGACAAAACAGCACAGCTCTGGGAAAGGCAGGGGCACAGTGTTTTGGAAATGTGGAAGGCAGCCTGGCAAGGCCAGCTTTTCATTGGGGTTCTGAGACAAGCTGCCATGGACAGCAGAGGGCTAAAAAAAAAATTAAAGCCCATTTCACTTCAGAGAGACGAACTTTCTGCACAGACAGAATCAGTGGCAGGTATAGGTCAAAAGGGCCAGAAAATGAGTGTCAGCTGGGGTAGCCAGAGCCAGTGGGCTGCAGTGAATATTGAATGACATGGAGCAGTGAAAGACTTAATTCACTAAGCAGCCAAGAGGCTCGGATCCAAGGCCAATTTCTGCTGGGGCGGGGGAGCATTTTACCAAAAGCAAAAGCTGCTGATCAGCCTGACAGATAAACAGCCAGAGACAACCAAAAAACTGCAGGGGACACATTGGAGGGGCTGCAGGGAGACAGTCAGAGACAGCTCAGCAAGCTTCTGTGATGTCTGACAGGCCCTTCCCCTACAGACAATGCAAGACTGGGGCTTTTAATATTGTTAGGATTACGTCAGTGCATAGGCTTAACCTTCCTCCAGCAAACCTGCAGAGACGGTGCCACTGTCTTTGTGCTGCCAGGCAGCCCATCAGCCACAGCCCTACCAGTCAGCATCTCCTGCAGGAGCTGGGGGTCCCTGCTTCCCAGCTCCCTGACACCTGGCACTACTTCATCTTCACAGATACCCGACTGCCAATGATCTCTGCAAACAGGATTGCTGGGAAATGAAAATGAGTTCAGTTCTCATAAACACCCATGGCTGTAAATCCTCAAAAGCCTTTTTAAGCTTTGTCATAACAGATGACTTTCCCACAACATGGTTTATTATACAAGTATTTCTTTCTCTTGATTTAAGGAGTGAAACTGCAAGAAAGCATATTAGCACCATTAATATGAATCCAGAGATGCTGTAAGAGCCTAATAATAAGGGAAAGGCTTCAAAAACTGCTTTGTCACTATGTCTGCTTGTAATAATCACTCTTCCAACACCCGAAAACTACACGTGGCATGGACCGCGGCCCATAAAAAGGCCTGCATCTCAGAGGATGGGCTGCTCCATCCCAGCCAAACTGCTCCAGAGATCAGGAGAGGCAGAGAAGACACTTCCAACAGAAGGAAAAAAAAAAAATAGGCAAAAACTGTTCCACTGCCCCCACCCGGTCTCAGCAGCTCCAAAGGTAGTACAGTGTGGTGATGATCTATCCAATGCTTTTTAAAGTAACCTTGGCTTCTTTCTAACTTCTCTCTACTTCTTTCTCTTTGCATCTCTTACTATTAAATAAAAATATATCAGTTTTTTGGCATCAACATTTAATCTTGTTAGGTTTTAATCTTGATTTTGGGAGTATTTTGAACCTTCAAAGTTCTTTCTATTTTTTACACAGAGACTTAGCTTTCTTTGCTCTTCTGGGTTTAAACCTGTTTGTAACAGGTGGTAACATATTTTTGACAGAACACACAGGAACTTTTGGGCCTTTGACTGCATTTAGTAAACTACTCAAACAGAAATACATGTGGAAAGGAGATGCCCACATCTGGGATTATCCTTCACTGCAAGCCTTGTCTAAGGTTTTTTAAGTCAACAGTCAATTCCATAATTGCTACACTAGGCCCAGTAGGAGTGTTTTCTAAATTATTTTATCAATTTTAGCTCAGCAACAATATTTCAGAACATCCAAGTAACATCTGCCTGACAAGACAGAAACAATCATCTCCCCTCTGACAGATGCAGAAAGTTTAAAAAAAATCCCACCCGAAAATATCTCAAACACCAGGGTTTTATAAACTGAGAGAAATTCTGGGTGACTGAAAGAAGATGCATGATTTTCTTCCCCTCCTGACACCATGGTTTTATATACATTTCTATATTATATTTGATTATGCGCACACATACACATAGGAAAAATTCGTATTTGGGTACAAGAAGAAGCTTATTTGTTCCAGGAATTAGGCTGTCCACAGTGCTTTACTGCAACAGATCTCATAAAAATATTTCTAACTCCAGCACTCCCTCATTGATATTAGATAGAAGAGTTTGGTTTGGTATTTCTCACGCCCATGTGGACACTGCAGAAAGGAATTTTATAGGTCACAACAGTGCTATTACAAGGGCTATTTGTAATAAAGAGAGCTCTGGAAAATGCAAACACAAACACTAACAAAATGTAGGTGAACATGTCGACACAGATGCAACGGTTTGCCTGTACCCCCTTCTGTATATCTCACTACTTTTCTCCACTGTTAATGATGGATTGCTATTTTACGGGGAAAACCACAAATATTTTTCAAAGCCAGCCACCGTGGCTAAATATTTATTGTTGGCGTCCAGGGCATGTAGGAAACCCCTCAAACTGCCCTGGGGGTCCCAGACCCTGGCTGGGACCCCAGGAAAGCGCTGTCTTTGACTTAAGTCCATGGGAAAAACTTTCAACACTCATAGATGAATTTAAAACAATAAAGATTTAAAATAGATAGTAGTTTAGTTTGTCACAGGGTGAAAATTTGTAGTTTTGGGTTTTAGTATGGAAGTAGATCAGAGCAAGATGGAGAATTGTGGGCGTTGTCTCATGTTCTTCTTCTGCTCCATCTCCTGCTGTGACGGTGGCACAGAGACATTGGTAGGATGGATTTGATGTAGAAATTGAGTGTTTAGAATAGGTGATAGTTACTGGCACAAAACTGTAAATATAGCACGTTTTTTGAGTTAATTGGATTAGAAATCTTTAAAAACGACCTTGGACTCTCTGTCCATGTTCCTGTAGCTGCTTTCCTTCAGTGCACTGAGACTGCTGTGAGGCCTTGGGATAAGAAATAGAATAAACACCTTTGAAGACCAAGCCACAGGTTCCATCTCATCATTTAAACCCTGGTACAGGACTTTGAAAACAGAACACCCCTAATTGGGGGTTGGTGGGGTGAAAATCCCGTCAATTTATGTTCGGCCTGCTAGGCTTGGATTTACCTTTAACTTACGAAGAACAATAGTAACAAAAAAGTTTTGGGTTGCACAGCCAAGAAGTATTTTGTAGCACAGTCACAGTCACATCAAATCACAACTCAAAAGGTCACTGAGGTGGCTTTGGTGCTCCAGACATCTCTGAAGCAGAACCACAATCATCTGCCATGTTGCTTATAAAGGATATCACAGTAGCCCTAAGCTTCCATGCGCCCTTTTTCAAACGCAGCAGCAGAAGTTAGAGGAATTTTTCCTGCACAGATCTCTTTGCAACTGAGAGAGAAAAAAATGAACACGACCTTCAGCAAAAGGCAGAGATGTGTCCCTCCTGCCTGTGCAGGAGAGATGGAGTCCCAGCACCAGCGTGACACAGCTGGCAGCAGGAGCGGTGGCCTTCGCATATGGTGAAGAACAACACCCCAGCACAGACACAGCACAGTCAGGAGGCGTTTCTTTGGTCAGGTGCAGACCCTGCTGCCTGAAGACATCCACGTCCAAGCTGTGCAGGCAAACCACAGCAATACAGCTGTGCACAGCCTTCTGCCTTGAGGGTTCTCACCTGCACTGGGCTGCCAAGCACAAACGCCCAGGAGCAGGAACTGTTCGATTCACCACATCCTTCTGCTCTTGTTCCCTCCATTCAATATGCTAAGATTAAGCCCATTGCTTTTCCTACTGACACACAAAATGAGAAATGACAGCACCCAAAAAAAGGTAGGCTCTAGGCCTTACTTAATCTGTAAATATCATTCTGAGGTAAAAGTTACAGGACAACAACACTGAAAATAAGAGGACTTCACCACAATAACAATATGCCCACTCCAACAATAGAATGCAACCTAGCCAGTTCCATATACTAAGGACCATCCCACCACATTGAACTAACAGGTTTATGAAGATTAAAATCTCTGACTACTCTGCTCTTACACCTACCCACCCACTCCAGGAGTTGCAAAACACAACACTTAGGGGACACAGCAGAATTAACAGGAACCAAGAGATCCGCATCAGTTCAGAATGATAGTGCCAGGCAACCACAGAAAACTCCGCCTTTGTTTTCTTTTCTTTTGATTTTGTTTCTTAAGGGATTTTTATTCTTTAGTGAGTTCTTCCAGGGAGTTATTTATGGTTTGCAAACTATGAGCTGTATGGATGCCTTACTTGTGTCACGGAGCAGGGTTTCTCTCTTTTGTTCTAGAATTAATCACTAAAGTGCTCAAGTTTCCCTCTTGTAACGCACACATTGGTATGTAAAGTTTTTATACACACCAGCTAGTATACAATTGTAAAACTACTTTTAGTAGTTGTATACATTAGTCTTGAATTTACCTTTCCATAATTACTTCCACAAGTGTTTGCTGAAAGATGTATTTACTAATAGACAGTAAATACCATGAACCTAAGAGTGAGCTCAATCATTTAGACCCTCAAGGGCATTTGCTTCAGAGAAGGTTGTCCAAGTGAGCAGTTCTGCCCATGCCTCACTCTGCCCTTTCAAGTACTGCTGTTCTTATTACTCATTATGTAACACCACCACTACAAATAACGGCACCAATTCTTACTTAAATGATTGTTAATATGCTTAGCTGCACTGCAGCCATACTTCATGGCAATTTTCCAAGGAGACTCAGTTCTCCTAGGCACTGCACATCCACCCAAGCTTCTGCTTAGGGGGACTTCAAGAGCAGCTCTGAGTACAGTGAACTCACAGCAACAGGTGCTGAACACAAATCTCTGTGGACCCCAGCGGGTTTTGGAAAGAGAGGTCAGCCCTTTTTGTATATGCACAAGACTATGGGATATGGGGGGGGGGGTCACAGAATTTTAAATCTTAGCTTTTTATCTTTTCTGAAAGCGTTCAGCACATTACTGAGGTTCTCAATTTGTAGCTTTAATTTCTATTTTGCTGTAAGTTTATAGAAAAAAAGTCAGTGCCATCTTGACTCATTCTTTGGCTTCCAATGTTCCTTCCATTTTATCATCATTTTGCTAAACCCAAGAAAAGATTACTCAAATGTTGTCTTGTCGTTTAGAGACTCAGAGATACAGGTAAGAGCTGCACACTGGCTCTAGCAGAGTACGTATTATGAGTGAGGAGCTCACTGCACCTTGTTTCACTAAAAAGTGAAGTATGTGTGTTTCCAATTTCCTGTAAATTTTAAGAAGTCACAGGATCAACAGTCAGACTACACTGGACTTTGCCAGAAGCCTGGGGAAGCCACTGGAGCAGAATGCCACTGGGTCAGGGATCTGCCCTCACTGGAGAGCTGCCCATGAGAGTGGCTGAGCACCCCTGGGGGTGGCCAGGATTACACCTGGCTGGAACTCCAGGATGAGGCCTGGCAACAGGATTACTGGCACACACTCGAAATGCAGCAACAACTAAGCCCGGATTTAATATGCTTTTATCAATACAGGTATCAGCTATCTTGGTTCATCATAAACTTGGTTTACACCCCCTTGCCAGCACACATTAGTCTAATGCCAATTCATCTGCCAGGCCACCGCAATCCCACTAAAAAGTGCTGAGAAGGGGTTTGGATCAATGCAAGTAAATCCACCCTCAAACAGATTTCAGTTAAACTGTTGCAACTATGGAAATCCTAAAGCAGATAGTTCTGTCCTAAAGTATTAAATGTTAGTGGATTTGTCCCTTCTCTAACCCCTGCCAGAGACAACTTCAGGTAGACTATGACTGCAGACAGGGGTTTTATATCTCTGATTGCAGAGACAAAGGCAAGCTAGAGCTACCAGCGAGCTTTTCTTCTGGTCTGCTCAGGGCTGGATACAACGGAAGAACAATGCAGCAGTGCTGAATCCCAACAGAGCAGGCTGGTTTCCGGGGTTAGACTGCCCAAAGGCAGAGCCTGATCAATCTCCATGTTGCTACAGCCCTGTGTTGTCCACTTCTGCTGCCCTTTCTCCATAATATGTCAGCCTCAAGTATTTTTTAAAATAGCAGGGGGGAGGGGTGTGGGTATAGAAAATCTACCCTGGCAAGGGAGACTTCTAAGACTGTGAAACTCCCAACTCCACTGACACCTTATATTGAAAATTATCAGCTCAGAAATAAATAATATTTAAATAAAAATCCTCCTGATGCTCAGAGATGTAGAATACAGTGGCAAGAGAGCAGCAGTCCCTCAGCTGTGCAGTGCTGCCAGAAGCCCATGTGGGGCCCGAGAGCACACTGCCCAACACTACAGCCCAGCAGCACAGGCATGTACACAGGGCAGGTGAACAGTGCTCCTGGCACTACAGAGCAGGAGGAACTGGGGGCTTTCTCCAGAGCAAAAATGAGACACCACTTCAGCACAATCTCCCTCTGTTGCACTTCCTAAGATGCCTTAAGTTTTACCTTTCATATTTTTCAGGTTCTGCACTGCCTAGCGGTGTAGCTCTGAGCCTCATATCAAGTGTCAGTGAGCTCTCTTCACAGAGTAGGGAGACAAAAATCCTTTTCCTGCTGGAGACCAAGGACAATGGTAACAAGTTTTCAGGCCCAAAAGCACCAACAACAGTGGACTGAAGAAGGAAAACAAGAAGGATGGGACTTTATAACCTAAAGCTGTAATTGGACAATTAGACCCCCATATGCAAATAGACCAAAATTTATAAAAGTGTAAGACCTTGTGACTGGTCATCCATTTTGTGACCATTTCAAGTCCACCTTGGGTGTAGCCCTGGCCAGGCTCTTGGCCTGCCCAAGGTGTACCCTAAAGGCCTTTTAATAAATATCTACTTTATTCTCTAGCTCTGTCCAGTCTCTGTTCCAGGTCAGCCTTCCCATCACCTATGCCTGGACTGTGCTGCCCTGTACTTGCAGTTGGCAGTGATTTGTAAAGGGACTTTACACAGAGTTGTGCTGTCACCTTGTCTCTACATCTGTACCTCAAACACCTGAAATAGATGTTTGACGATGTGCAAGTCTCCAGAACTGTCCCACGCACCTTTTTCTCCACAGCCAAATTCAGGGCTATGAATTCTACCCTAAGATCAAGCTTCTCAGCATCAAACGCTACCATGCTGAGGAGCGGCAAAGTGCTCAGGTCCCTTTGGGCACGTGGAAGGAAGCAACCTGGCAACCACAGAGACTGAGGCAACTGGATGATGCAGGGAATCTTATCTTGCCACTTCATACATGCCACCTCTGATCTTTCCCCCACTGCTCCTCTATTCCTGCTCCCAGCAGTCATGAATCCTTTCCCCTTGACAATGAAAAGGCAAAGAAAGGCACCTCCTTACATGTGATTAATTTTCTTTTAGCCAATTAAGGCATACATTTGCATTTTTAAGCAAAATACACACACCAAATAAGAAAAAGGAGAGATAAATGCAGTTTATTAACCACATAACACTGAAAAAAACACCTTATCATATGAACCGGGATGACTCAGAAAATAAACATAAATAGCTTCTGTGATTTAGCACTGACTGACACCGAAGGTATTAAAATAAATTGCCCATGATTTTTTTGCAAGCTCCATGCTAATGCACTCCATAAAAGGTCAGCGAAAACAGCAGCAGTGCATAACTACCTAGAGGCTTCACTTGGTGGCAAATAATGGAATGAATTGTCCCCTGACCAGGACAGGGAAAAGAAGTTAATCTGCATCTCTGGCCTTTCAGGGAATGTTCCAGGGTTGTAAAGCATGAGTCAGCAGCATTGCGCTATAGAGGCTTTTTCCTAGCATGCACAGACTCTGCCTTTCACAGCTCTGGTATGCCAGCTAAGTGTCCATCAGGAAACAGCTATTCTTTTGTATGAAATGGGACAGATTCATTGATCGCTATTTATTCATTAACATCTGAAATGTCATCACTGACCTCTAGGGTCACAATGTAATTCAATACAGCAAAGAAGAAAGAGTTAAGTTGATGGGTGAAGCTGGGAGAAATCAAGTCTTAGTAAACGTATTTTAACCTTTTTATTGTTGCTGCTACTGCAGTAATATCACAAACACCCTCGTTATTGCAGCCAAGACAAAACCCACCATCCTAAGTCTCATGATCAAATTTCACAGCTTCGTATAAATGAGGATCGCAACCATTTTGCAAAGCTGATGAATACTTCTCCTGAGAAATACATTGGCATTTCTTTGTCTGTTTTAGAGACAAAGAAAATAAGGAAGAGAAAGAGAACAAAAACTTTCAGGCATTAACCTGGCAGTTTACAGCTGTTCACAGGAACCACAGGCCTGCACCTCATCAGGTGCACCTTCCTCCTCCAGCTGAGGCCATGTCAGCCCAGCTCCTGGTCCAGTTCATCCTCCATTGGATTCTTGTGCTTTAATGATTACTTTCTTGACAGGTTACACAGGGTCCTTTCTAACATTACTAAACCAAACTTCTGCTTTCTAACTCTCCCTCGCTTTTAATACTTAAATGTAGCTTGACAGAGAATTAAGGACGGAAACTTTTCTTCCTAGAAATGAAAAATAAAATTAGATTGAATTCTTCCTTTAGATGAAGAAAGCACTGCCATAACCTCATCATTCACTATCTCTGACCTGTCCAGCTGGGAGCACACAGCCACACAGAAACTGGAATAGGGAAGCTCTGGCACAGAAGGAGAGGACACAAAATGCAAATGCGTATGAAAGAACTTTCATCAGGATATATTAGCTCCAGTTTTAGTCACTGAAAGTTTTGTGCAGATTTTGTTCTCTGAAGCTAGTAACTTTTGAGCCCCTTGACCCATTTCAGCCTGTTTCGTTACAGAGGTAACTGCCTTCCTACAAGTCCCACGAAAACTGACATTCAAGTAGGAAAAGCAGACCCTGCGAGGGACCCTGCTCACATTGCATCTGAGAGAAAAGTCATAACATAGGACCCTTATTTGCCACCAGACAGTTTGTCTAGGACACAGTCTTTCTAATCAGTGAAACAGCAGGAAAATCATCACTGAGAATTAATTGTTCATCAAGCACATAACATAAATCAAAGTCAGCACCATTCATTCCAATGCTCAAACCACTACCATAAAGCAAATGGCCTCCCTAGCTCCTCTGGGAGGGTCATCACGAGCAGGGTTAAAAAACAGACGACAATCTCGGGGTGGGGACAGCCATGGAGGCCCAAGTTCACTCCTGAGGCTGCTCCCTGTAGGACAGCCCTGGGGATGAAGTGACACCACGTTTCCCTTCTGGCTGCCTTTGGCGCATTTGGTCACCGTGTCACATGTTTAACTGGAGGTGAGTGCCAAACACCACGTCACCCTGGGGGAATGCCTCGGAGCCCACAGACTGTAACCCAGCACACCCCACTGCCGCCGCACTCTCTAGCCTCCCTTGCCTTTTCGTATCAGCTAACACAACGTTTTTCTTTTGACATTGCAAGCCAACTTATGCCACCCCTGTGGCCACAGGATTTTTAAGCCCTGTCAACCTAGAATTAATTCTCTTCTTACAGCCTAAGTGCCCCTTACCTCTTAGTCAAGGAAGTTATATTGTTTGAAATCATTTCCATTTTTGCCAGTATAACATCTCATTTTCTTCTTTGTAGCCTGAAGGAATGATTTGTAACATGAATCTTAAAACCCCAGATAAAAGGAGGAGGCCAAAATGACTGCTAAATCAGAAGTACAAGAAATGTATATGTATTTTTATATGTAGTAAGAAAATCCAGTCTCCACCAACTCTGATTTAATAACAGATAGCTGATAACCTTTCTTTGTTTTTAGGATACCACAGAGGACTGATAAGATGCTGTGCACAGGATATAGGAGACATTTCCACAGCAGATGAAAACCTGCTGGGACCTGAAGGGATCACACTGTGAAAAAATTGGACTCTTCATCCACTGGTATTATAAAAACTAGCAGTTTTACTTGTCTGCTAACCATGCTGTAATTTCTGTTTGTGAAAGATCCGTCCTTTTTCCCCTTCTCCAGTGCTGCAGCAAAACCTTGGATTCTGACATCAAGCCCAGCAAGCAATATTAGTCCTTGAGACAGAGTTTGCAAAACATTTAATGAAATCAGAATGAGACTGCAGTTTGGCTTGCTGCCTTGGACAATAAAAGTAGAGGGAAGAGAAAGGACTTGCTCTTAGCTAAAATCACATAGTTGAATACATTTTTCACAAATTAAAGCATTTGAAACACTATTTACTACAGGCTTTTCTATTTCAGTGAGTCTAGTGATAACTGACACCAGGAGGAAACAGTATTAAAAGCAGCTAAAATAAACTAGCAAGTAAAGAATTCCTTTCCAGAATTTTATTCAGCCAGGAAAATCTATTAGGTAAAAAGCCTTCTGCCGAAGACAGAAAAACTACAAGGGCCAAGAGAATGGAAAGATGTGTAGGAAAGGAAAACAAAGAAGAGAATTGTACGTAAGAAAACAGGAGAGAGAATATCTGGAAAAAATCACAATGCCTTCCCTCAGGAAACAGCATCTATCAACCAGTCATAGAAATTCATTTCAATGATACTGATTACCCACCACCTTTCTGAGGCATGCTTTGCTGTTAGCAGTGGCCCACACCTTAGCCAGTGCCCAGGTTCTGGCTTGGGATTCCTGCCTGTCTGGGCAGCCACAATGGCCATTGCAGGAGCCCAGGCTTTCTCAAAGAGTGAAACATAACCACCTCACCAGAAAAAATCCTGTGGGGTTTTTTCAGGTTTTTGAAAGGCCCCTTGAAATATCAGACTAAAGACACATGCCTATTATGACTGCACACGTTCCCTGCAGATCTAAATCCTGACCTAAGAAGTACGATCACCTGTAGGGCAGCGTAAAAAGAACATGATAAAGTCTGGTTTGGTAGGTGGTGGGTGAGAAGTGGCACTTGAGAAGTTAATTCAAGATGGATATATCTTTTCCTCTCCATCAAGGTGAAGGGAGCAGATTTTCAATCCTACCTAGATTCTGACTTTTTTTTTTTTTTTTGAGCACAGTCCTCACTGCAAATCAATGAAATCTGTATTCCCTAGTTACCTGACACACCTGGAAGTGCAATACAAAGTAACTTAAGAGATTTTATTCTCTAGCATTTCATCTCCTTTCTTCCTTTACAGAAGCAAGGGCTTGAAGTAGCCAGAGCCAAAAGGTACTAGGGGAAGAGGACAATAAACTGCTACTCCTGGGAATTAGCAAGGACATTGTCAAAAAAACCCCAGCTTGTTTTCCACCTTTCGATACACAGACGTAATTTCTGAAGTGCCAGTGGTATATCAAAAAGCCAGCAGACAGATGCTCAGCCAGCACTGACAGGCTGCTGGATCCATGAGCTGCTTTCCTGTGAGATTGTACCTGCTTGCAACAAGCCTGAGAGTTTAACCCTGTCCTTGCTGATGCTAAAATCAGTGTTAGGATGACACCAAATGCGGTACGACAGGAGGCAGCTTGCACCCTCACTATACTTAACACAAGCCAATAGACAAGCATTCGGGTTTGTATCTCACCCTTTGGTAGCTGCAGTCAAAAGGACTAATTAGATACCTAGAGCATATGCTTACACATCAAAAATAACTTTACAGTGCCTGGCACAGCAATTTAAAAATCTCTGCAAAGCCCTCAAAAAAAAAAGGCAAAAAATACTCTGAAAAAACCGTATCTTTTAAATCAGAAAGGAAAAACAAAATAACAAAGAACACCCCACACCCTGTACCACCTTCATTCCCACATTCAAAGAGAGGTGTCCTACCTTTCCGATCTTTGCACAAGAAGATTCCAATCAGCACGCTGCGTCCAAGACTATACACTGAAGAATCTGCTAATACAAAACAAAGGGAGGGGCAAAAAAAAACCAACCTGAAAACACTTGATTTTTACTGAAAAACAGTCTTTAGCTATGAGGAAAGTGCTTCTTCTATCATACAAAGACAAAAATGCATAAACATAGCCATACAGTCATCTGTGTATGAAGGTGTGTCTGCATATAACACACACTATGCATGTATCAATGTATTTATAAACAAAATCCACAGTTTATTACCTATTCATTTTAATTCATCCAGTGTGCACTGCTACAGATTTTTAATCTACAGCAGACAAAATCCAAAAAGCTTCAGCACAAAGGTATAACCCTCTCACATTCTCAACAAGCAAACAAAGCTGACATTTTTTAAATAAAATCATTACCAGCTCATATGCTGCCATACCACAAAAGCCTATCCTTAAATAACTGCTGCATAATCATTCTCCCGGAGTGCTGTTATCCATCGGCTCGCTGCCTATCTCCAGACAGACGCAGTCTGCAAGCCACCAGCTTGTATCTACCATGTGCACGTCAGGAAAAGGAAAACTGCAAATTAGGAAAAGTCCCCGCAGCGGTGAAAAGGAAAAGAGGGTGAGTGGGAGAGGAAGAGGGAGTTCACTGGCCACAGAAATTTCGAGAACGACGACAAGCCAGCCAGCTCCGCCATCATCCACTTACAATAGGATGCTGCACCTCGCGGCGGCTGAAGCAGTTTGTCAAGGGGCTGCTGGTATCAAATGCCTGACAGGCATTTTAATTGCATCCAACCAAGTGTGTCCCCAGGAATCAGGCCTTTAATCCGATGAATATCATCGGCTGGTTTCTTTTGTGCTGCTGCCAGATACACACAAGCCTGCGCTGCACACAGGCAGCAACGCGCCCAGTTCTGCCGCGATGCTGATCCAAATCCCAAACAGGGTTCATGGACGGTGCACAATAAAAAGGAGCTCTGGAGGGATTCAGTATTTTCTGCTTTACAGACCAAGAAGGCAATTTACTCTCCCCTTTTATTTTTCTATCTAGTGCTGTTCACGTGTTGGAACCAGTTTCACTATACTATTTGAGCCTTGCATTTCCTTATTCACGTCAGGGGAAATAAAAACAGGGAAAATACGGATGTGCTGCAGCACTGTAGAGGCAAGAGAGGACCCTTCAGGACTAATACAAGAGTATAACAGGACTCACTGCACAGTTCAGCTCAGAATTAAGTTCTTTGTGAAGTAAGGACTTAAGTTTTACTGCCACTATTCAGTTGTTGTGTCTGCTTTGATCTCATCTCCTTATTCCAAGGCTTTCTTCAGGATAATATTAATCTCAGTAGGAAAAGGAGCCTGTGAATTTGGAAATCACCCCATGTTCTGTGAAGAGCTGGGGTGCTAAACAGCTCAGCTGGGGAGGGATAGTAAAGAAAGGGTAGAGAAATACAAATGAATTTTTTAAAAGAATATGAGGCAAATTAAAAGATAAACTGTTTTCAAGCATTTTAAGATTGTAATAAAACGGCATACACAGTAAAGAAGCAGTTAGGAGAAACCAATGAGCCCAGCATACTCTTAAGGACAGAAGACAAGCTTAAATTTTCCTGCACTCAGAAGTCAGCTAGGTTCATTTCCCAGCAGTAAGCTGGTGTTTGTCAGTCCCTGTGACAGCAGAGCACTTGACAGGGAAGGCTATCAACAGGAAAATGAAACATTTCTCTACCACAAAATTTGGGAAAGGTCCAACAAGCCCCATTTACCTTTGGGTGGACCAGGGGTCTTACAGGGAGGAGTAACAAATTCCCCATTGATTTCCAGGGGATGTCTCCCAAAATTTTGGGAGGGCTGCAAAGGGAATAAATTCCCTTTTGTCTTCCCCCACAACCACAGGATGACTTCACACATCCATCAACCATTGCATCAAACAGAAATTCCACCCTCACTGCTATAAACAGATCTTAATAACTTAAGAGCATCTGTCCTGAGCTGACAGCTTTTCCCCACTCCTCTCAACCACCACGGCGGTGAGGAAGATGAGGAAATGGAGGAAGGTAGGCTGTATGGGACAAGGACGACAGTGGAGCAAGTTCCACATGGCAGCAAAAAGGCCTTTTGGAAGGAACAGAACAAAACAAGCAAGAGTGGCACTAGCGCAATTCTTAGACCTTTCCTCCGAAAACGCCTCCTGTGATTCATGGGAAGGGGTGCCTGCTGCTGCCAAACCTCCCACTGCAGAGATCATCCTCTGCAGAAACCAAGGAAACCCTAATCCTGCCTTGTCTTGCTCAGCTCCACCACTCCCCAGCTGGAGCTTGCTCACAGCCTTGCTATAATCTCAGCCTGACCCCTACAGCTCCCCTGCACTAGCCAAAGTAACCAGGAGCTCTGGGAGGTCCCAGCAAAAACACCATGGATCTGGGATGCTGGAGGAACAAGAAGTCCTGGAAACTGTCCTGTAATTTGTCAGAGGTTCCTAACAGAACTCATCTGGGATGGATACATATTGCCAGCCTGCATCCCACACCCTAGAGCCTCGGGATGAACCTTCAACGAATTTCCCAAATCACCTTCAGTCTGCCCATGCAAGCATTTCCAGAGACACAATCTGCTGAAGCAGCCCATGGCAAATGATTTCATCTTAAGATACTGCAAATAAAAATCATGTTAATCACCACGTTTGTTCTGGCTGCCCTGCGATATATGTTTTCATACCTACAGGAATACTTCTGACAAGACAAAAGGCATCGGTGGAGACAGGGATGAAGGGTCTTATCCAGATAGATGCTGGAACAGAGAGAACACTCAGCCCTGTCTGAGATTTAACCTCATGTTTACCTGGGCTACTCACACACGTAGGAAATTCATCACATAAAATCAATGCATCCCAAGACAGTGAAAATACAAATATGTAAGGAAGTTAACAAGTAAAAAAACCTAGAAATTATTAAATTACATTTTCAGCACTGTACTTCTCAAAGAGGAGTAAAAACATTTACAATCGCAGTAAAGGAGGTGGTGAGACTGTGACTGAGGCCTGTTCTGAACTCCGTAAGATTCTGCTGGTTCAGGTGGGTTTTATTTCATTATCACATTCACACAAGATAATGAACTCAATTTTGTTACTGTCCAGCTGCATACTGGGTCCCTCTGTTCAAGATGCTCGGCAAAACAGAAGACAGCTGCCACTATAAATCAGAGAGGGGAAAACCCTAAAGAGATTATGGTAGCGTTCGCCTCATTTTCAAAATAATGAAGGGGTGTGGGGAGGGAAGAACAATCATCAGTTTGGGGTTCCCCAGGGTCACGCACGACCTCTGTTCCCAAACAAAGCAAGATGCTTCCACAACCTCAGCCTAAAATCTTTCTACCCAAAGTGATGCTGGAGCCTTGCAACCAGTGTTTAACAAAGGACTTGCGGGTTGGTTGCTTCTTTTTTAGCGAAGACTGGATGAACATTTTATGCAATGCCTAAAATAGCTTCCAATATCATCAGTGATGTAGATTAAGAGGCATAGGTCTACTGAACAGGAACTGCACCACTATGGTAAAAATAGCCCTGGAACAGGGAATTTTCTTTTTATTCACTATTGTCTTAGTACTTGCAACAGGGATGACTGCCTTCTGGAGAGCTTGCGAGGAGACAAATGCTTCACCAGACTCCCTAAATATTGTCTGATCTTCTGCAGTAGTAATAAACATTAGACTATTTATTTTACAATCCATTTGAGGGAAAAATTTGCTTTTATTTTTTTCCCCTTCTCAAGGCAGGGGAAAAACAAAATAGAAGAGCATTAATTAATTCTAGAAAAACACATGCAATTTAACTCTTTCACCAGGGCTATGCAGTGAGGAAGGCTGTAAGGCTAGAGTCACTGTCTTCCTCTCTGGTTACTGACAAAACAGAGGATGGATGTGAAGCAGTTGTGGAAAGCCAGAGGCCAAATTAACAGCCTCTGCGGGTAACAAGGATTTCAAGGCAGGTTAGAAAATTTCAGAGGGACGCTGGTTTTGTTTTTAGTCTTCTCAAAGCACAAGCATGCAGGAGCTGATCTGTCCACTCATGCAGCCAGTCCAGAGCCCTTTCAACCATACTATTTCCTTTACACCAGCAGTGCCACCAGCTTCGTATCCATAGCAGATCCCAACACCTCTATGGGACTCATCTGTCCTTCCTCCAGGGCTACCAATAAAACAGGCCAGTACTGGTGACATATACCTTGCCCAGCACTCATCCAAAGTCATCCCCTCACGCCGATACCATGGCCAGCTCCCTTGCACCCACTGACACACCAGCTGAAACAACTGTGCAGCACGGTTATACAAACCAATCTTCAAATCCCAGGCATATTACGGCCTCTCTTTCTCCCTACTTCAGCTTATTTGTTTGAAATGTGTCAGACAGACACTTTCAGGCACAATCTCTCTTTTGTGAATCCTAGCTGACTCCCCTCAACTAAATAATCGATATGTGGAATATCTAGAAAAGGATTCTCTATTTCTCTCTGTGCCGCCATGTCACTAAGATCAAGCTGGAAGATGTAGAATATTCAAATACTCCCAGGTCTGTCTGTCAGAACAACCAATACTGCACTTAACCCTTTGAATCTATCAAATTCTTTGGCTTTCTGAGGAAATCCTTCATTTCTAGCTTAGAGACCAGTGAGGACAAAAGAATAAGAAAGTAAAATTCATGAAACGTGTTTGTTAGTCCCTAAACCTTGTATGTATATGTGGCAGAGATACTAGTAACAGCTGCAATGCAAGCTTTTGTATAGTTACCCTAAAATAAACCATCCCCTCTGTCCTGGGTACTGTATATGGAGGGGAACAGTTTGGTCTCACTGCTTGTTCAGCCTGCTGTCTCTGGGCTGCCAGTGTCGCCGATGGCTGGGCAAAAACAAACACCCCAACCTCAAATTCCATCCACAAAGGAAAAGCAGAGATGAGAGAGCAATCACGCCCCAAATTTTGACACAGCAGAAGCAAACCTCCATCTCAGACAATCACTGTAACGTTCTAAAGACATCTGATGTGTCCCAGCTTGTACAGCCTAAAAGTGCCTTGCGACTGCACTGCTCCTGGAAGGCCACCGAAATTTTCAGTTGATTTCTTGTGCCCACAGTATCAAAAACAATTGATAGCACCAACCCTCCTGCAGAAACCAACGCCGCCTGAGTGCGCCGTGACCTCCCACAAAACCGGATCACTGCACTGCACACATCCAGGAACACAGCGGCCTCGAAGGCTGCACCCTGTGCAGGCAACACTGCATTAGTGGGAGGCTCAAAGATTAGACGAGTGAACACACAGCCCTTGTCCTGATGGGTGTCCACGTGACAAGCTGTGCATCTGAGAGAAACACCAAATGCTTCTCCATCCTATCACACGGTTTATGACTAAGAAAATATTGCAGATAGAATCTGTACCACTTGTTCTCACCTTTTCTCTCTCCTGGCCTACAAGTGTGGGGATGAGTCAAGACAAAAACTTGCTTACTGTAAAATATCACAGCTACTGTAATAGAATTTATTAATACATCAGTTTGTACTTCACTTAATCAGGTAACCTGATGCTTTTAAATTAAATGTCATGTCATAACTTTTAACAGAAACCTTAGCTATTATTCTATATTAAATTTTTAAATAAAATATTCTAAACTAATGAACCATTTGTTGAAGCAGATTTTGAAAAACATGCAATTAAAATATAAACAAAGCTGGCATGGTCTTAAAGACATATAAAGCAGTCTGCAATGCAAAATACACAGATTTATCTGTTTGTCTAATCATAGGTTTTGAATAGTATTTCAATTCAAATACCCCTTATATTTAGGAAAACATATTTTCTTCAGTCAATAGGACATTGGTATATAGTTTAAGCTGTGCTGAAAATAGAGGTTTGCCTGAAAGAGGTTGGTATCTGTAACCCCTTTCAGTGAAAAGGTATTTGCTCCTTAACTTAAAGAGCAATCTTTTCTCAAAAATATGGTCTCTAGCAGGTAAGTACTGCCTTCCTAAAAGCTGCCAGGTGATTATTTTCTCTCATGTCCATACTTTCCTTCAAGAATTTTTTTTTAAATATGGTTAGCTCAGCTAACTGCTGTTCCTCGACAGCAAAGCCAACCAGACAGGCACTAGAAATTGCAGAAACATGTAGTAACATGTAGCACGATTGGTTTCAACAGCTTCTCACTTCCGAACACTTTATGTAAGGAAGGCAGTCAGGCAGAAACCCATGGAAGAGCTCCCGGCAGCTGAGCCGTGCGGAGGGGAAGCAGCTCTCTCCTCACCTCAGAGGGAGATGACAAACGCAGCCGTATGAGAACACTGCCTGGCTGTCAGCCTGACCCACATGGGCTCAGATGTGACACCGCCAGAATGATGTAACAGCTTATCCCCTCTTCACATGGGCAGCCAGGCTGAGCCTGGCCACCACCCGCCCTTCTCAGCCTGCACATTTCCAGTAAAACCACCCACAGTTGACAGCCACTCTCACCTGGCAGACAAAACCACCAGAAGCCCTTCCTTGACTGCAGCGCACCTGGATCAGAACTTGTATTCATGCACACTCCTGCAGCATTCCAGATAAAGGTAAGGAGGGCTGGCAGTGTGCACTGCACGTTACAGATACTCTCTTTGCAGAGGACCCCCTTGCAAGGGTTTCTTAATGGATTCTGACTATCACATTTACTGTGAAATGAACATAACAGATACCGTAGGCTAATTCATTAGCTACTTATGATTGATTCTTGTTTTCATCATCATAAAAGCAGATTTCCTGTGGTTAACACAATGATTCCAATTCCTGCTTTGCTTACACACATTTAAGTCAGCCACTGCTCCACTGAATCCACAGCACTTACCACATCAAGACTAAAACAACATTTAATGACTGGAGACTTGGATCAGGTAACTTAAACATAGCCTTCACTCACTCTGGTCTCACAGTATTGTCCACAACTATTTCAAGCTGTTTGTACACGTAAATTACTCCCCTCATCTAAACCAGGTAGTTGCCCCGAGGGTGGAAGGCAGTAGATATTTCACAGCACTCACACTGTCCATGAGCTCAGGGTAACAAAGCAAAGGGTGCCACATCCAACCACCATCACCAGGGAGACTTTTGGGAAGTGTAACGTGATTTAGTAAAATCCAGTTTATCAGAATGGGGAGGAAAACATGAAAGCCATTAGCCAAAAGGCATTTTTGGATAAATGAAAGACCTAGGACCTTATCTCATATACCTCAATGATGTGACCTTCTTTTAGATGAAGTAATACTTTGATCAGTGGCATTTTAGATGACAGGCCCAAAGAGCAGCATGGCTGGTAAGTCAGGAAACTTCTGCAGTTTCAATGACTGGCACAGGACTTCTTGCTACTATAAGCCAACCAGAGACTGGTTTACACTGGTTTCAAAGGATGGTACCATTTAGGAGAGAAGTGATTCCACAGCTACTCTAGGGCACCAAGAAGAATATGATCTGGATGTAAAAGGGGGAAAGGCAGAGGGCTGGATGGAGAAAGGAATTGCCAGTCTTGGTTCCTCTACCATCCTACCCGAGTTCCTTTGGAAGACTCCCATTCTGTTTGGCAGGGAAGAGAAGCATGGACAGCTCAAAAGATAAGTTTACTTTCTGTGAAAGGCTCTAGAGATACACAACTAGAAAGGAAACACGGAATTAAGAGAGTTTAGCGGCTTTAACAACAAATTCTAGAAGTACATAGAAAGAATATGGTAAGCTTTTTAAGAGCCTGAATATTCAAATAATCATGCAGAAAAAAGACAAATCCCATATAAATAAGGAAAAGCAAAACTGTGGGAATATAATCAGAAAAGCTAAGGAACAAACTGGATTATGATTAGCCAGGAACATAAAAGGCAACAAAAGAAGAATCTATATGATCTGAAATGCAGATAGGACAAGTCATGGTTCAGCCAAGAGGCATAACAAAGATATGCACAGAAGGCTACAACTCAACACACTCAACTTGCTCGATTTTCACAAGTCCAACAGTGAGCAAATACTGCATATGATTGTTTTAAAAAGAAGCAGAACTTCAGGTTAGAACAGGAAAGAGCAACTTAAGAAACACTCAAAACAAGGCAGATGCAGCTTAGAAAGTTGTGTGGACCCTTCCTGACTCAAGAAGAGTATTTCAGACTTCAGAACAAACCAGACAAGAATCTGCTTTATCTTCACAAACATCCTCCCAAACACCACACTCTCCCTTTAAAAGGTCTCTTGAAGCTGTGGAAAATTACAAACCAACCAGTTAAATGCCACCTTTGCAAAGATTTTGGAAAAAAATAAACCTGAATACCTACAGGGCAAGAGCACAACTGAAAGAATATTTCTGGCAGTATCAGTTTTTCAGTAACAAATGCCAACAAACTCATCTCACCACTCCTGATTTTGCTTTTATAAAATCTGGGTTTCACCCCAAGTTAGGATGACTTTGTCACAGGAAAAGCAAGATCACTGCAGCATACTGCACAGTAGCTCCAAGATCTAAAAGCAGGAGATCAAGAAAAAAAGGATTGAACCACATTGAGAGACGAGGCCTCAAACACGTAACTAGACAAATCAGGAGTGTAGCTTGGCAGCAGTTTGACAGGAAAAGGCTTACTATCAGTAAACGAAAAGACAAACCAGTTTTATTTATCCTAATGGGGATGCTATCCTTAAAACACTGGGATAATTATTCCATTTTCTTTGCTGGTGGTGTCTCAGCTGGAGAAATGCCAAAATGTGGGGTTTGCACAGTAGAGACAGATACTGGCAAACTGGGGAGAGTCTGGATAAGCAAAAGGGAGAGTTTGGGAAAACATTCCACTTATCTTTCCTTGTAAAGCACATGTTTTCAGATAGGTTTTTCTGTAGGTTTCTCCTACAGAAGTACAGACAACCCAAGCTGTAATGAAAATCTTTCAGATAATGTAATTTTTGATGATAAAGGAAGAAAGCAATTACATTCTAAATCAATGGGGGGGATGGGTGAGGGGAATCAAGGAGGGGGGAATAAAAGAGTAATTCACTGGGCTAATCAAAAGCAAATCTGTGTGTGTGTGGTGGGCATGCTTACTAAAACCCCTGCTACCGAGGAAGGTTGAATTATTTATTTTTACACAAAGAGCACGAAGCGCAATGCCTAGACAAGCTGGCATCCTCCTTGAAGAGAACAGGGATCCTGTTATCCTGCAGGCATCTAGTTTCTCTAACTGGGCAACTGGTGCAGCCTCCAGCAAAACTCACCTGGCCACAGGCCTAACTCACACTACCTTCTCTCCATCCTTCCCAAACTTAACGAGAATTGCTGGAGCAGAGTATAGCACTGCTCCCTGCACCCCTTTCTACTCTGGGCCAGCTGGAGTGCTGGGCATCTCAGCCCCAGTCTGCCAGTAAGGTCCAGAGAGCTGCAAAGCCTACAGCTTCAGGGACACTGGGGCTGGAAAAGGAATGCCAAGGGGAGCTCCTACAGGATCTCCACTACATCAGCTCAGTCTCTCTAAGGAAAAGGCCTGTAGCTCTTTCACGTGAACCCCACCTACTCCTTCCCTCTTTGCAGCTGGAGGACTTCAGTGGGGTGGAGAGGGCACCAAGGCTGGCCCCTGCCTCTCCCTAATGCCATAGAGATTGAACTTTGGGATCTGGAGCCAACAATTTTACTGGGTCTGTGACCTGCCATCCCCCAGACTTCCACTTGGCCCATACGGTGCGACTGGTTCAGATGAAGGTGTCTGACCACTTATTAACACCACTGTAAAGACTGAAAAATAAAGATAGTCACAGCATTTGCAAGAAGGTTCCCTACCTCGTTTTAGAAGCTTTCAAAAATAGTTAGTCTTTGGGGCACAATGACTCCATTATTTAAGAGAAAAAAACCCATGCAGTGATGCAGAACCTGTGAGTGAGAAACCAGGAGGGGCAGCACTATTAAGGAAGACCACAGAAGGAACGAAGAGGAGAGAATAAATGAAATAACTAATATCCATTTGCTCCAAGGTTCTCTCTGCACCAATTGGCAAAAAGAATACAACTGAATCATTAATAATTGAAGGAACTTGAAGACAAAGAGATTTTCATCCAATGTTAAAGGGATGAAAGACGGCTGTAATGAGAATTCTGATGACAGAATCATTTGCGGAGGGACTGGGAAGGAGGAGGTTATATTTTAAAGAAATGGTTCCTTTGTAAGACAAGAGCAAGCATTCTCATTACTAATGCAGACAGACACGTCTGAAAGACCTTATTCAGCTGATGGTGTCACCAAACACCCTTCTGGACTCAAGCTCCCCACTAACAATAGTAAACAAGGATAGGAGACTGCTGTAACAAAATATAAAGTGTCACTTGTTTATTCTTTTTAGCCTCATAAATCATTTAAGGCTGACTATTAACAAGCACCCAGTTTTCTGTGCCTATCTTAACTGACGATGCTCTGCACTGAGTTGATGGGAGCTTGAGCTTTCACTGCTTTTGGAAGTCAGCCCTGCAGACCAAGTCAGGACCAACATCAGCAGCAAAACACGGGGGGTGGTATCCCTCCTTAGGAGCTGAATCTTGTACACAGGAATTTCCACTGAAACCTTTTAAAGGCCCATCAGCAGTGGAGTCAGGCACACTCATGTCAGCCTCTGGTTCAAGGCCTGAAGTTTTGCTCATGACAGTTTCTGAGCAAACAAACTGTGCTAAGAGACAAACAGCACATTAATTTTACTGGCCTGCTGCCATGTTTGAGGGGAAAGATGTTAATGAAACTCAGTAAGACTGAAATCCCTTGTTTTTCTCATAAAGAATAAAAAGCTACCATTTCAAAAACAGAAAGAGATCAGACTAGAAAAATTTCTTAAGAGGATGAAAAGTCAAAAACAAAGAAGAAAAAACAGGAAGAAAAAAAACCCGAAACAGAACAACCAAAAACCCCATCAAACTAATGCACAACTCTGCATCATTTACAGAAAGGACTACTAGGATCCTACCATGAACCAAAAGCTCACATTAATTAGGGTAACCAACTCCAAATTAACAACCGACCCCCTAAAGCTATCCTTGCAAACCTTCCCAAGACCCAGCGTGGCTTGTGGCAGCACAAATCACAAAGGCCTTCTCAGATTTACACTGTATCATCACTCACCACAGCTAGGTCAATGAGAAGGAATTAGTCCTCTTTTCTGCAAGAAGGTATGAGAGAAAATGCAACAGAGCATGGCTCAGCCTGCCTGAAGCCCCCTCACCTGAAGAGAAGCCATGAACAGGAGGGCATCTCCCTGCAACCCTTCGCACCTGAGTGGGACTTCTTCCCAGCTCCACATAAAAATTGTATTTTCTGGGCTGCTGGCTTTGCTCAAGTCATCTTTCAGCATCCCCTGAATATCCCCACTGCCATTAGCAGGATGGCTGGAGCTGTACCAGCCACTCCCCCAGGTGAGTGTGGCAGAACGGAGCCCACAGAGCCCTTTCTTGGCTGTAGTCTGGCGGCAGGTACCTGCACAGAGCCACAAGAGCCCAATAAACAGAACCTAGTTTTATGAGGAAATTGGGCTTTTTTGGTATTTTTTAGCCGCTGGGGATCTTGTTAGAAATGTTTTCCTCATGAAGTGTTAGTCTTACCTTCGTAAGCCCTGGATTTTGGGCACTATGCTATTTTCTTGACTCTCCCCGGGATTCTCCCTCTGCAGAACTTGCACTTTGCCTCTGGCTCAGCAGCATTCAAGTGAGCAGAAAGGAAACTCCAAGGGCCATTCCCCCCATCAACCTTAGTGCACCAAGTCTTTCCCAGACATACTTACCTCCTGCAAACTGACTTCAGATTATAAAGCAAACCCCAAATCAACTCAAATACAACATTCTTGGGATGCAACTCTCTCAACAGCAGAAGTAGCAATTCCCTAATATTTTGTATTATCATCATTAATTGGTTTTGCTTTCTAGTCAACGCTAACCACAAGCCTCAGAACTTGCAACTGGCAAAAGCATCCCCCAACATTTCATTGCTTACACTCAGATATAAATCTTCTGCCTGACAGAGCTTTCACAGGACAAGAGATTGGTGAAAAAGGAATAGATTTTTGTTATAGAACTTATACTCTATTCATTGCATATGTGAGGATAAGAGACTGCATGTTGATTTGGAAACCACCAATCCTCTCTTTATCTCTTTCATTTTCAGAGAAATAATTTTGGAGAACAGAGAAAGAAATATTTATTGCATTTCTCAATAAAAAGAACCATGAAAAGTCATTAATAACTCAACAGCTTTACTAATAAAAATACACAGAGCCATGCTAAAATAACCAGCCTTCACCAGCTGGTGACAAAACCTACACCTGCTGCAGATAGGTGCAGGTAAAAAGCCAGAAAGTTCACATCTGGTAAAACTGCCTGATCCTTTATTACCCTGTGATATTCCTCCAGGAGTATTTCAATTCTTTGCTACAAGACATCATCTGTTAAGCTGTAAGAGCTGTATTAAAATTCATGCTAAGTGTTGCTCAAAGACCATCCACTGATTCCATGCGAGTGTTGAGCTCTAACCACTGCAGTGCTGGGCAACACCCTTTTCATGCAGCTCCCCAGTATTTGGAGATCCTTGCTGGCTTCCAGCTGCTGCCCACTGCTTAGTCCAGTAGGAGGGGGCCCTGATGAAACCAACTTCCTCAGATTTTCTTCTGTCACTGTTCCCCAACATTACATGCAGAGATCTCTACTCCAATCTCTTCTTCAGCCTCTCCTGAGGGCAGGGTTCAACATTAAAGGGGCAAGTCACTCAAAGAGCACACGCCAAGGTTCAGTGAAAGATGTTGGCTGGAGCAAAGGGCTTTTCTTTTCCATGTCTTCAGAGAGCATTAAGAGCATCTTATCAGTAAAAAGACATCTCTGCACCTATCCCATATACTGACTGTCAAACAGAGCAACTGTTTCTCACTGCATTGGTTTTGCCCGGCCTGGTTTTTGGTTGTGGGGTGGGTAGCCTGCAGGGATGTGGGATGTGGCTTCTGTGAGAAGCTGCTGGAAGCTTCCACCACGTCCAGCAGAGCCAATCCCTGACAGCTCTGGATACAGACCTGCTGCTGGCCAAAACTGGGCCAGTGAGAGAGGTTGGTAACGCCTCTGTGATAACATATTTAAGAAGAAAATCAAGACAAAGTGGGGCACAGTTTTTTCTTGCAGTCAGAGAAGAGGAGGAGGTGAGAACACGTGAGGGAAAACAACATGGCAACACCAAGGGCAGGGCAGAAGGAGGGCAAGGAGGTGCTGGAGACAAGATTCCTCTGCAGGCTGAGGTGAGNAGCTGTCTCCCATGGCAGTGACCCCACAGTGTAGCAGGGGAAGGACTCCTCTTCCCAGAGAAGCAAAAGAAAATCTCGAGTGACAAACTGACTAAACCCCCCCTGCCCTGTCTTCCCTGCACTGTTGGTGGGAAGGAG
>WBMY01016796.1:533330-612402 GCA_013397315.1 Donacobius atricapilla
TCTTTTTTCCCTTGTTCTTCAACCTGTTTGCAGAAATTTATAAAATTCTCTGACTTAGGCTTTCATCCATCTCTTAAGGTACCTTAAAGCCTTTTTCCTTGTCTCTTTCCATTGCCTTGAACAAGGGAGAAACCAAGTGTGGGAACATACTCTATATAAAGCTATATTTTATTAATACGTGTAAACACATACATTGGTTCAGATTTACTCCAACATACAGCCAAGACAGAAATAACTGGAAACTATTTTGTAATGCCTTGGTAGAAATGATTTTTCACTTCAGTAACTTGAAAAACAAGTCACTGTGACCAGAAAATGCTTTCTACCCTGCACCATGTGATCAGCAGACAAACAGAAGGCAGAATGTAAAGGCAGGTAGGAGATGAAGATAAAAAGTCTCCTGACTGCATGCCCCTAATATCCAGGTGCTTGCCATCTGATAGAGAACTTAGAGAGTAAGATAGACTAAAAGCTTAAGGCTTTTTTTTGTGCTTTCATTTTATTTTTATTCAGCAACCACTCTACATGTTGCTGTTTAATTTCTGTGGCTCAAGGTTTTGCCCCTTTAAAAGACCAAAAGATTCTCTCATCCTGAACTAATCTTTCATTCTTGAAAAGCGCTGGACTGAATCTCCTTATTTCCCCTGGGTATACCAAGGGTAGTGACAGCTGATCCTTGCCTGTACTGCCCAGTCAATTATTCTTATTTTCCTTCGGAAGCCCACAAAGACTCTTCAGTACTGAAAGCTCTCCCAGTGTGAGGGCACCTGCTAAGAAATTAATGCATGAGACAAAACCATGGGTGGGAGGAGGAAAGGGGCTGTAAGGCACCAAGTAGCTCACTGGAACCAGAGGCAACAGCTCAGCCCAGCTCCTGCATCTCTGGCCTGACTTCCAGAAACTGGGCGAGGAAGTATTTCTTCAACCCAGCTTTACTACACATTTGGCCTTTCTTACCCAATAGCAGGGCAAGATTATTGTACTGTTTCCATTTTGTCTACACAGCAGCAGCTTGAGACCAGAGGTCCACACCAGCCCCAGCAGAGTCTGAGGTCCTGCAGTCACTTGTACCCACTTACTGCTGGCAGGTGTAAACAGAGATGGACAACCCCTGGCAGCCGCAGGTGAGGTGATGTTTCAGCCTCCTGCTGAGGCACTTCCAGCCGGTATTGCATGACACAGGAATCCTCTGAGAACAGCACAGTGGTTTGGCTGCCACAAGATCCTTCCTCACACCTCCCAGGTCACGTGGAGGGGGAGCAGAAAAGAATGCAAAGAGGATGCAGCTTGAAAATTGAGAGCAAGTGCTGTATGGACTGACTGGTCCTAGAACTAATACACACAGAAAACCCCAATGAAACAAAATCCCTATCAGCAAAGAGCAGTTGGGTCCAAATCACCTACAGCTCATGCTGAAATCCATCATGAATGTCTCTACCAGTCTCTCAAAGTGAAAGAAAGCAAAACTCTTGGGGTCAGCTCTTAACAGCTAAGGACGACCCCAAAGAATTTGTTAAGATAAGAAAAACAGAAAAGAAAAATGGATTTTAAATCGAGGTTTTGTCTTACCTGAAGATTCAGAGGAATTACATTACACAGAGTGAAGCCCAGCCGTACACACAGGTCCTGCTGAAAGCCTGGCTGCTCTCAGGGAAGAGCTCATCTGAGCATAGGCTGACCTTAGGGACCAGAGTTTGGGGAGAGAGCGGAGGGGCCCCTCATCTTCCCAGTGAGATCCCAGCAGGAGCAGAGGCTCCAGCTGAAAGGCCCAGCTTTGGCAAACATGGGAAACACACACAGAGCAAGCCCAAGCTGACAAAGAGGCTCACTCCACTTGCTGGCTGTTCATTAAGCACGGCGCCATCTGCTTTACTCCATCCTTCGAGGGCTGCTGCAGCAAGGGGGAAAACAGCCTGCACGCCACACTCCTGCTGAGGAGCACAGGAACAAAAGGCTGCTCTGTGCTGAGACGCTGCCCCTTCCCTAAAAGCACCTGTGTGGAAGGGGCCAAGGGTGCAGGGCAGCCAAGAGGGACAGAACTGAGGGAACGAGACCACAAAATAGCTGAGGAAAGCAGGCAGGTGACTTGGCTCAGCACTGCTGCTGCCAAAAAGGGAGCAAGGAGATTGCAGTCAGGACTGGAGTGGGATTTCCCCACGGTCAGAAGAACACCCACGATCCCAGCTGTAACCAGAGTGCTGCCCAAGCTGGATGGTGCTCACCGGCATGGAACACTCAGCAGCCAGGCTGCTCCAGCAACCTTAGCAAGAGGAGGGAACCCACATTCCTGCAACTTGGCAGCATACACAACCACTGCTTCAGGGACAGTTCTCTTTCTTCTAGAAGTTATTCCCAGACTGAAACTACATATAATAAAGTACTAAGTCCATTTGAGGCCCCAGTTCCTAAAAAAAAAAATTGTTTACTGATTTCAGAGCTTTGTGGCTTCAAACAAGCAGACACAAGACCCTTTGAAAGGATGTCTTGAGGTTGTCACCAAATGCAACACAGCCACAAGCTATGGGACTGCTCACTGAAAACATGCACATTTCATGTGGTTTTGGGGACACCAATATTACACCATTCATCCCATCCCACCACTGATGCCATCCTCTCAGCCACCGTGGCTGGTAAAGCCTCAGCACAGCTCTATGGAGTCAAGGGCTAGAGAACTTCATATATATATATATATGTGTGTGTGTGTGTATATATACCCAGACACAGAGCACATAACTGTGAAACACCCCATCTGCTCACGTTACAACATTTTAAACACATGCAATTAACTGAACTGAAATGGCATAAGGATCAGTCAGTGTCTTTTTCCCTGACTCCCACTATTTCCACCTTCCTTTCACCCTAACATATGGGACTGCCATATGAATTACTGAATGGATCATGCTAAAACTGGAGCCTGAAAAATCTATTTTTAACACAGATTATGGAGGGATACTGTCAGTCCATGGTGCAGCATTGTTTGCCTTACAAGTTTGGTCTGTTACTACTTCTGGCAAGCCCCACTTCCAGCACTGACATCTCCAAACTCTTCCGTATTTTTCTTTCATGTTCTGAAATAAAACTCAAGTTTCCTTGAGAGTTCTTTGGTAGGAACTTTGCGGGAACAGCAGGTCAGGAGTTAGCACACTGCAGTTTGTCCAGCCTGCTGCTGCCCTTCTGAAGTAGCAATGAGATGCCCAGTTTTCCCTGCCAAAGCTACCAAGGTATTCAATAATCACGTAGGGCTGTTACCTTAAGCTTTCACAAAATGTCATGGAGACACAGAAATCATGTGGTGCCCCAGGAAATGGACAGAGAAGGGTGTGCATGGCTTTTTTGTCCTCTGGTACAAACTGGGAAAGCGTGCAGCTTTTTCACCCACTCTTGAAAGCCCCTCCACCCTAAGGAGCCAAAAAACCAAGGTCAAAGTCTTGGCAGGAGAAATAATTGGAGCAACCTGATTTGTTTATATGTTGATTATTAAATCCTGATGCAAATGTAGGGAGATGTACAGTAGAGATCCATTGGCAGACAGACACAAAAATACAAAAACTCTTTAAAAGGCCACAACAAGTTCTACTAGGCATTTTACAGCCAAGGTACGTCAGGTTAGCCAGTTATCATTGCTCTGAGTGGCTCACACATCAATGTTAGCATACATTACCTGAAATTGCAATGGCTATCAAGAACACCATTTTCTCCTACCCTTGAAAATCAATTAAACCTCATATTTACAGCCAAATGCACCATCAGCAATGCAGACTCAATCCAAAACCAATATCAGATTAAAAACCTGCAGGTGAGATCACAAAGGACTAGAGGGAACAAGTGCCAAAAGAAAGTCATTTCTGGACAGCAACTACTTCTTTCCTTTTAATCTGTACAGGCTCATCAGAATTGGGCTCCACTGGAAGATTTTTCTTCTGTAATGAATTTAACAAGACAAAGAAAAACAAGTCACACATACACAGAGGATCATGTGGATGCACAGTTTCTAACTGATTCCAGAAATTCTGTTCACGTTTGTATGCTAGATTTTAGCTCAGGAAACACAGGTGCTGCCTAGGCAAAATGGGAAGCTGGGACCTACCCAGCATTTCCAGCAGTGGCTGAGATGAACAAGCCAGGGGGTTCACAGAGTTCCCAGTAGTTAAGGAAAGGAAGCTGGGTGCACTGAAGCAGCTTTTAAAATGTTTAACAAAGCAGAAACTGGAACTGATGTGTCATAAACGACTATCAACTACCACAAAACTGTTACTTCATTTTAATGTGCCACAAATCTAAGCCAGCCTCTTCAGGGTACCACCATTTCACAAGCAGAGGCCGCTCAGAATATCGCACTTAAAATACTTTCACATATTTCTTTTGCCCTCAATGAAAAAGAAATTCCCACTCATTCCTTCCTAGTTACTCTCTGCAGGACTGAAACTTCAGAAATGTTCTCCTAGTTTTCCCCGTGACAGTGAAATTTGTTGGCAAGGTTTTGCTTTCTTGCATATCAGGTTTTTACTCTTTACAGGCCAACACTCTCTTTTCTCTTCATCACTCAGTACCAGAGATTTTATTTCATTTTTCCTGATGTAACCATAGATCAAGGGATCGGAAACATTTTAGAGCATGACTAGAATCTGTCATGGATTAGGCACCCATGTAAAGGAATAGAGACCTTGTGCTCCACAAAAAAAAAAAAAAAAGAACAGATTTCTACTCTTCCTCCTTCTTCAGAGATCAGGAAGGAGAAGTGGGCACCTATTTCTTATGGTCAATGTGCCCAAACTCAATTGGGAAGGAAGCCCAAGTTGAGACATAACCACCAGAAAAAGCCAGTAAGAAATTAAACCTTCAAGAAGCAGTAGTGCTGGGGAGAGGCAGCATGCCTGAGATGGAGCTCAAGGGGAGACAGCTCAGCTTCAGTGACCAAGGCGCTGCCCTCACATGCCCTTGGACTGGTCAGGTGGAGCTCCCCCATCCCATATGTTCCTCTGGCTCACAGTGTGATACACCCTGCCTTTCCCTTAGCAGGGGGAAGACAGGGAGTGAGAAAGGGGCAAATTAATTCAGAAGCTCTTGGCGGGCATATAAGTAAAAAAATAAAGACATACAGCAAGCCCTGTGCTGCCAAATGAAGTCATGCATGGCATAGTTCTGACTTGAGTATATTTTTAAAATCTTTACTGTTGTTGTTATTATTATTATTATTATTAGCATTTGGCAAAAGGAGACAGGAAATACCTTGCTGGTGATGTCTGCTCCCAGCACAAGCCAGTTTGGAATGCTGAATAGCTTACCCTGAAAAAAAGGGAGAACCAACTATTTTCAAGCCCCAACTTAGACTGTTCTTTACATAAGCAGCATTGCAACAATTTAAATTTTGTTTCTACTTTTTAAGAGGCTATGATATGATGAGAACAAACCTTCCCAAGAATGCTCACTTTTCTCCTCCTCTTAACTGGGCATGGTCTCAGGGGGAGGGGGAAGTTTACACACATATGCACTTGTGAAAGTTGAGTTCAATTTAACAGGGAAGAGCCTCTGTTCAGTTAAAAGCCTTATAAAGAAATGAATCCTGAAAGAATCCTGCCTTTCAGATATGCAAACACAAATTCATATTTGGTTACAGGAAGAAGTTTATTTGTTTCAGGAATCAGTCTGTCCACAGTACTTTACTGCAAGAGATCTCAAAAATATTTCTAACTTGTACTGTAAATATCTTCTAGCTTGTACTGGCTCATCTGTAAAATGAAATACATGCTTCCAATGGAGGATATAAGTAACTCCCAGTCAAGCCAAGGGTTGACTGACTGACTGACGTGAATGGCTTGCTCCCTGCAGCAGCAGAACGTATGGTCTAACAAGGAATCAAAATTGGAAGGAACCTGCTTTTACCTCCTGGGTAGAGAAGCAGTTTAAACATAAGGAGGCTGTAAAATTATGCTGCTTACAAAAGATAGGCTCAGTTTAGCAATATATAGAGCATCAAATTCATAGAACACTAAGCAACCCACCTACAAATCTCTTGCTTGAAGTGAAAGCCAAAAATACAGCTCTCTTCCCTGACAGAATACATCCCTCCATCTGTTTGCTGCTTCAGGTCAGATTAAATACTGCAGCTTCCTAGAAAGCTAAACAAACTTTACCTAAAGGGACCCTCAAAACACTGACATGTGACTCTGGCTGGCTTTATTCCTTCTCTCCAGAGTTCGTACCCACAGAGTCCTGTGCCACTCCTGAGAGACTTACCACACACCCTGAGGCAGCGCCTCCTCACACCAGGCTGTTATGCCAAATGCTCTATCTGCATCATGTTATTGAAAAGCAGTTGGATGCTTCTGGTGGGTGAACCCTGGGACCAGATTCTTTCATTTTTGCAAGTTTTTTCCAGAAGCCTAGAAATGAGTTCTTCACCGATGTTTCACCCAGACACATCGGAGTTCCATATGCACAACCACATACAAAGCAGCAGCTCTGTACTCTCAGGAGTACTAAGTGCGTCTAGATTTGAACAACTTTTAATCCAACAGCCTGATGCCAACGTTATGAATCAACATAACAAATATTCAGATAAAATTACTGTGGATGTTTCATTCTCGTGCTGGTGGAAGATCAGGACTCCAAGTCCTTGGCATCAAAGCCCAGGTCTCCTGTCATCTCCAGTGATGGAGAGTCTCTACAGCTGCTTGTACACCTTTGGCCCAGTCTGCATGGGACACCAGCACTCTGCACTCATCATTTCATATAAGCCAACATTCACTTAAACGAACCCGTCCATGCCTGCCCCAGTTTGCAAAGAGGTCTGTTACCTCTCTAACTACTACTGAAAGCTGATGGTTGTTTACATCACTGCCCAAAAGAGTATTTCATAAAGCACTGGATTACTAAAAAAACAACCTCCTTCTTCAAGAAGAGCATCAACATATCCATAATTTTGAATGCAAAACTAATCTTATTGAAAATTGCCCTTACTTAACTAAGACTTTAGCAGAGGAGAGCACTATAACTTAGGGGCAAGGAACATGAACTAAATTTGTTGAGGAAGATACCCAAAATGGTTTCTTAAACGCCCTGTACAAATAGCTACTTCAGAAGGATCTGCTACACGTGTTTAAGAAACCAGCATTATTTCAGAGATGGCATTATGTGCTTTACAACACTACATGTCCAAATTGGCTCGATTATAATGTTTTATGGACCAAACAAAATTTGTCATTCACTCTTACACCATCAGAAATTCATGACAGAAACCCAGCTCTGATAACCAGCCATTTGTAAATTACTCTTTCACATCTTGGCCTCACTTGCCTGTTTTCTTACAGCCATGGATGACAGGAAACACAGGTGTGCTTTGTGTGGAAGCAGGAACTGTTAGATTTATAGCCATTATTAAACAAAATGAGAAGCCAGTGAATGGACCAAGGGAATCTGGCGTGTCATAACGTGGACCACAACGCATTTATCTCCTGCGGTTAGGATAAAGATAAAACTTTAAATAACTACAGCTACACAGCTGTTCAAGAAGAAACAGGGCAAGAGAAGCCACAACAGAGCAGCAGCCAAACACAAGCTGATTGATGATACCAGTAACCCTTCAAGGTGTATTGTCACAGTCTGGTGTCAGCCCACCAAATTACTCAGGAACGCTTGCTAAATAAATGTGAATCATTTGGTTGCAGCAGTCCTTCTCACTTTTCACTTAGGTGTGACAGCTGTGCAGTTGCACCAGCGTGCAACAGCTCCCACAGCCTGCTCACCCAGGACACACACGCTTCCTTCCACTTCCAGAGGGTAAGGTTTGCTCTCAAAGCCCAGACTGTCACGAGCTCACAGGGATGTGGCCACAGCCATACACACAAGCACCAGCAGCCTTCAGCCCGTAGAAGTCACCGCCATAAGAAGCACAGTGAGGTGGCCCTGTGCCCTGTGATTCCCTCTGCTGTCTCCCCAGAGCCCTGCACAGGACCATGAGAACTCGGTGTGAAATCCACATACAAAAAGTAAACTATGAGTGCAAAGCAGCTTCTGTTAAATCCCCGTTCCTCTCTAGCAGAGTGAGGTATCTATCTAAAAAAAACCCAAATCATAAATACCAAAAGGATTGCAGCCTGGTGCAAACTCCTGATGCCCAAGTCCAGGCTGCTTTGCTATGCTGCAGAAGGGTTGTACTCATATTAGAGAAAGGCAAGTTTCTCAATGGTAAAGAACTGCTCATTCATTTCCATGCCCACTAAAGCCTGCGTCAGGACAAGCAGCAGATCACCACTGCTCACAGCACTCTGGGAGGGTGCAAAGTACCACATTTCTTCCTGAACTGAATGCAGTTCTTCCCTCTTTCAACTCTTCCACTTTCACTGTCTCTCTGAGCTGAAAAATAACAACTTCAAAACTGACAGAACCACAGGGAAATACAAGGACACAAACATGTTATTCACAATCCAGAAAATCCGTTTTCTGAATTAGAAGCACCCAAAGGCTGAATTCTCCAAGGCAACTTGCTCAGAGTACTTGATGTGGCCAAGAATAAAGCTGACAGGGCAGAAAAACCCCTCGGATTTAAGCAATCAATTGCTGAGCCACTGAACTGAACACAAGTGAGGATGGGACTTCAGAACATCACTAGACACATCTTGATTTCATTTGTGCTCCGGCAGCATCCCCCTCCTCACCTGTGTCACACAGCTGCAGCTCTGCTCAGCACAGCTGCCAAGGCCAGCGCAGCCCTTCCGTGACCACCACAGACCAAGAACCATTTCTCTGAGAGGATTATTTGGAGCGCATTCCCTTTGGCTATCCAGTTTGCCGCAGCAATAGAAATAACTCTACTTCAATAAAGCAAGACCTACGTAGAAAGACTAAATTAACAGAAGTTCTGACAATAGCAGAGATTAAAGTATCATATTCAAATATTCACAAGACTACTGTGCATATGCAGTGGACGTGAAAACAGGTCATTAAAGCATTAAAAATCTAAATAGTATTGGAGGAACTTTCTATCAGTAAGAATAATGAATCAAAAGTTAAGCAGCAGTAGCACTGCCTCTGAATTACAGCAAAGGGGACTGGGGAACAAGCTCTAACTTCTGGCTAACCGACTTCCTTAACCCAGCCAAATAGCTTTATTTGCAATTTTGGCAGCTCCCAACACAGCTGCTTCTCCCCTCCATTGCTGCGCTTTTCAATTTAATACACCCTCATTTTGTCCTGCCACATTCCCTCCGAGCTAATACCCTGCTTCCAGAGGCAGCACAGAGCATGCCTGCTGGATGGTAACTTTCCACTCTGCAAGATGTGCAATGCACCACTTAATGCACCCTGCAGGAAGTTTTAATTCAGAAGCAATCCCATGAACATCTTGTAGGAACTAGCTGGGTCGTTCAGTGAGAAAAAGCAGCTAGGGGAACATCAGAAAGATATATCTATAGATATATATATATGCCATTTCTTCAAGCAGCAGGGTGCTGTTAGATAAAGTCTTGCCTCTCTTGCACTGCCTGTCTGTGGTAAAAGGGCTGGAGGCAGCTCTGTGCCAATGTTACCCCAGCAGGCAGCAGAAAAGCCACTCCAACACGTAGCTCCGAACTGGGAGAGCACAGAGGCACTTTGGATGGTGGGGAAGAACCGCCACTTTGTTTTCCCAGGGCCACCACAGTCGCTGCAAGAGCTCCATAAGGGATCCCAGCCACGGTCACGTTCAAAGGCGCCGTCTGTCCCCGTTCCTGCGCCTCTGCTGCCGTGTCATAGCTCCTTACATAAGGCACTTCCCAAGCCAGACAGAGAAGCCCTTTAACACACTGGCATTCTATCCAACCCTTCTTCCACCAAAGAGTTTAATGAGGGCTGTTTTCAAGTAAGGTTAGGAAGAAAACAATTACCTTTTTTATTTGTATGAACACAGAAAATAATTGAATGGAGTACAGAGGGGTGGGCAGGAGGGAAAGAAAATGGCCTTTTTCCTCTGCTTGCATATAACTTTGAGCCTTAGAAATACTGGGGTAAATACCTCAGTTCAAGGGATTCACAATATCTGAAGGGGAAAAATATGAAAAGAAAGTGCAAGAATAAAAACCTCCACAAACTTTCAGCTCTTTTTCTTGACTGTTTGAGGGATTTATTTGGGTTTTGCCACTCCTGCCCCCGCCCCCTCAATCAAAGAGAAACTGCAATGAAGCTGAAATATTTTGTTCATTCACAAAATTTTTCTTTCCTGAAATGTCTCACATTGAACCAGTCAGACCAATGTGAAAAACATTCTTGTAGGGAGTGTGGAGTTATGATTTGCTCAATGAGGAATGACTCGATTTGCGTTCTACACATCAAGGCTTGGCACAGCTCACATGTCTCACCAGCAGTACTAAAAGCCCAGCTAAACAACCACAAATTCACACTGGTGCTCAATTGCTCTGCAGAAATGACTGTATCTTAGAATTTTACGTTCTTTATAATCCCTATACAATTACAGCTTCTCCCATTCTTGCCAGGACCAGGCTTCTCCCCAACAACCCTTTGTGAAAGGTTACACCTATTAAACCAAACCTCATTACTGCTTATTTTGATCCCAACAGTGTTTAGGAAACAGCTGAGAATGGGTCTGCCTTCTACCAAGTACTGTACAAAAACACAGCAAGAATGTTTATATAGATACATAGGTGTTACACAGAATTGATGTTTTAGTGGAAAATGAGCAGTAAAAGCATATCACAAACAGATTTTCTAGCAACTCCAGGACTCCTTTGTAGTGGGGTAAAAATGCTGCTTTGCCTGAAGCTACATGCACTTATTTTCAGTTCCTGGGACTCTTTTGTAGCCAAAAAAAAATCAGAATCTGAAAATCCACTGAATGATAGTGGAAGATCCCTGTCCCAACAAGTCTGCTATCTCAGGCATCATTAAATATCAAAGGGGGAGGAAAATAACAAAGTTCTTCATTTACATGATGTAAATACACAGTTTCTCTAGACAGAGACTACTACTTTAAATACTGCAACTTCTGATGAAAGCAGCAGATTTCTTTATTATTTTAAACAACTTAGGCTAGAGAACAAAACCTTAGACGTGGTGAACAGTCAACATTTTATACCAGGAATGTTTTGTTTGTTGTAAAGTACCTCTCATGTTTAAAACACAAGTAAAACAAAGCGCACAATTCCATTAACATTTGTAAGTAATGTTAAAAGACAAGAACCCCAGTGTGTTTAACATCAGTTTGAAAACTGTTGTAAAAGATTGATCATAAACATGATTTTGAATGAAAATACTTGCTCCCTATTTTAACATTTTTTATAAAACCCTATGTAAATGAAAAGGGCTATTCATGATCTCAAAAGGTTGGACTGTCTGCAGAATTCTGTTCCACTTCCCATCTATACTGGTTTTATAATTAAAATAAGTTTTAATGCTGATAAAATTATCCTCATACTTACCATACTATACACCCCTCTTCTGCCATGCACCCCCTCAGCACCCCCCCCAAAAAGCCCAAAACCCAAACCAAACCCAGAAGTAATTTTGGTGTTTATTTTTCCTATGGTAAAGTATGCAAGAGCATAATAGCAATAACATGCTTCCTTTCTTTCATACAATTCTTGTAGCTGCTGACACTGCATGAGGTCTCCTTCATCCTCACTTACTTCAGTGGAGGTTTCTACAGCATCCTTTGGGATAGAGTCCTTAAACACAGAGTTTACAAAGCATTTAGGCATCTGTGTAACTTTAGGCACTTGGGCTATCCATCCTCTCTTGGAGCACTTAAAGCACTTAGACTAAATCATGCGCTTGGTGGCATCGCTGACTCCAGGCTTTAATGTTATGTCTTTAAAGGACTATCCAGCTTCCATAGTGCAACTGAAATACAGGACCAGAAGTTACAGACCAAAATTTGCCTTGCTTTTACAGTATGGTTACCAGATGCAGCATCTATATCCTATTTGTACAGTACATAAAACCCCCTGATTGGGATCAGCTGCTGGCAGGGGTCAACAACTTGCTGTTAAATGAAACAAATGTATGTGTTTCAAGTGACAGGGAGCCTTTGAAAGCCAGCAGTAAGTAAACTGTACCCTTCAGAATGAGGGCAGGACTGAGTACAATGAATGCAGCTTTAGGTTCACCTAAATCTCTGCAAACAGCAATGCCACTTTGCCTCTCCTATATTCTCAATTATAGATTACTCCTGGGCTTGTTTCAGTTTATTGGCTCATGTCACCATGACAACACATATAAAGTGGTAAGATACTTACTCTCCTCTCCCTTAGGTTGCCTTCAGCCAACTTGGAAGACATTTGGCATTTATTTAAAAGCCCTTCCACACATATACCTCCATATGCTGAGCTACTACAGGTGCTCCAACCAGCAAGGTTCTGTATTTTACCCTCCCCAGGTCCCAAGGTTAACAGACTATATAATTTACTTTGGCATTGAGCACTGCATGCAATCTGAGCTGTGTGTCAACTATTCGACAGTTTTGACAACAAACCCACCAGTCACAGGCAGGTTTGCTGGCTGATTAGTTACTTCTGGTCCCATTCATCTAATTATCAAACAAAACAGTCCTTACTTAAAAGGAAAAAAAAAAAAGGCTCTGAATTCCCAGGCACAAACCTTCGGTATATTGATCTTTTATTGCCTAAATCTGGAAGTTTCATTACAGCCCTAAACAGTAACTTACTTCACCAGTTTTAGTGCTACTTCTTCCCCTAAATGAGCAATGGCAACATCTCTGTTTATTAACTTAGGAATGCTGTACACAGGAAAGCAAGATGTTTCTCTTTCAGAGTCACACAGTTTTTGTGTACACAGAAGAAAAAGCTAACTAGGACACAACAGAGCATTGGCTGAAGAAAAAACTGAGCCAGAAAGACGCGGAGGCACCAGGCTGTCTTCAGTGAGTGCCAGAGGAACAGAAGACACTGAGCACACAGCTACACCATCATTTAAGAGCCTGCTGTGAAGATTGGATTTACCCATCATCCATACTGTAAGTCCCTGGCTGATGATGAGAGGATGCTTCACCCCAAGCTCTCCAGACGAAGGGATTAGCAGTGTTCAGCATCTGAGCCACAGGCGCAGGCTGTTAATGGAATCTAGACAGCTTTGACATGGGAAAAGTAAAGCAAGCTACTGACAGCCCACCAGCAGACTGGAGAAGATGGCTCCACCTAAGCACACTTCAGACGCTTTCATCCAGATATAAAGCCAAGCTCTGCTGGGCCACAGTGAGGCCTGATGTGCTAGACCTTGCATCTTATTTCACATTGCAAAATCAATCAGAGCTAAGAGAGATGCAAGAACTACCATAAAAAGGCAACAGTCTCCTAGACCATAGCGATGAAACATCAACATCTGGGATCAGGGACCAGCAGCGGGAAGGAGAAGGCAAGGAGGAATTCAAAATGAGGTAACTTCACAGACTGGAAATGTCCCAAATGAAACACAGTCAAAAAACTAAGGAGAGCAAAAACCAAGCAACTGCAATGAAAGTGTTAAGTCCTTGTGCATTCCCAGAACAGAACCAGCAACTAGTTGAGGTTGGCAGGGGCCTCTGGAGATTTGCCCTGTTCAACCCCTGTGCACAAGCAGGGTTGCATGTGTTCATTGCAGCAACTCTTTGTCCAGAAGACAGCTAAAACAACCCTTTGGTTCAGTTTCATTAGAAATGCAATTAAAAAACGCACAGTCCTGCATGTTAATTGGTCAGTCAGTGGACATGAGTCGGTTCCCACATGAAAACACCGATTTTCACATTCATTACAAATCATATGATAACCCCTGGCTTCGCACAGCCCTCAGCTAAACTCATACCTCTTCTCAAATTCAGCTCTACTTGGATACATTCCTCAGGGGTACCCTAAAAGCATTTTCTGCTACACAGAAGACAATGAGCAAATGAGTCAACACACACTGGGTGTGAACTTGTGCTGCTCTTGACTGCCTATTAATTTCTCTAAGTGTAAGTCAGGAACAACCCCATTGCTGTCAACTGAATTACATCAAAGAAAGAAAGCACACACAGCCTTTTAAATGAAAGAGGCAGTATCAAGTTTCATAGCTTGCATAAAACACTGCATGTCATTAAAGGCTGAGCAAAACATGAGTGTTTCATGTCCTATTTATTCAACCATACTTGCTGTCCTAGTACAAGGACACCACAAAAAAAGGGACATAAGTCCCCCATACAAATGCAAACCTACCTGTTTGCTGAAGTACTGCTAAAACTTACACTAATACACATACCTATTCTAATAAAGGGATCAGGAGAAAAAGAAACTGAAAGAAAATAGAAAAAAATGGATACAAGATGGTCCTAGATGCATAGCAGATAATGAAATAAAAAGGATACAGGATTGTGATTTTTAAAAATCCAGAGGTAAGCTCTCAGTAGAGCACTTGCTTTAGCAGGAAAATCTCCAGCAAATAAATGGGCAGCAAAGCCACCCCTTTGCCAAGTGCTCCACACATGCTGGGAAAGCAGGAACATGACTCACATTGCTGCTGAGAAACTCAGCTCCTCACACTGGCCTCATCACTGCCTTCCTTGCTCGGAGACTGGGCACCAGCTGGAGTGGTCCCCTTGCTGCTGAAACTTTCCCTGCTCTCCTGTCTGGAAAGTGTCTCGAATCCTTTCTTGCTTTGCACGAGAAGAGGACAAGAGAGATGCCTTGGTGACTTGAAGGGTGGAAACAGAAGGTATGACTCAGTATCATTAAACTGGAAGGACAGCTGCCTAAAGGCCAGAAACCGTGTCGATAAAACCACCCATTTGGGTGAGCCTTTGAGGCATCGCTTCCACAATAGTTTTCTGCTTTTGAAAGGAGCTTTGGAGAATGCAATTACTCAAGGGCTTTGATGTTTCCTCATGAGCTAAACCACCAGTTGGACAGGCCTGGAAATACTGGCATAAATTTGTTTTCACCTACAGAAGCACAAAACCTCTTTACATCCTCTGTTAATGCTCAAGTTCCTAAAGAATCTGCTTTTACTGCCTGGTGCACACCTGCATCCACAGACATCTCCTGGACTGATCCTATATGCCTCACCTAGAGCACTCGTTCCTCCACCTCATCGAGAACATTTAAAATCAGAGTGGGGAGCAGGGCAGAATTCCACAGCTCAAATCATTCTAAAGTCAAACAAGGAATCAGTGTGCTTCCAAAGATGGGGATAATAATGTGCAGCTCAATTTTGCAACGAAAAACAAAGTTGAACGGATCATTGTGTACACACATCCCAAGCATGTTCCACCCAAAGCTTCAAGTGTTTCAGCTGCAACTGGAAACAAACTGTCTCTTATCTGATGTGTTGCTAAACAGCTGTAAACTTCATTTTCTAATGGTAAAAGCATGTTTTTTCTCTAGAGAGAAGCAATCTGGGTTACACAAGAGAGATGTTTTTCTAAAAGTAACTACACTCCCTTACGCTCTCAATGCACTATGTGGATGGTATTTGGGATGTAAGCATCACTGTGACGGAATGAGCAGTGCTTCCTCCCATCTTGTACCCCATCCTCAGATATAGTGGACTCCGGGCAACATAACAGATCATCTGCATTTTAAGTAATTTTTTGCACAGTTTTGTTTCATTCACTCAGCATTTTCACTGACTGTGAGGCTTATCTTCTTAGGACAGGTGCTGAGTTCACTAACATCTCTTGTGTACAACCAAGAGCCAAGAGAAAGATGTTGAAGCAGACAGACAACAAACAGCAACACTCATATCTCAGGCTTCAGGCCACAGTCTAGAAAAAAGCTCTTATGTAAGAGAAGAACTTCAATCATACACATAGTCCTCTAGAATCTATTTATGGGCTTGAAAATTAAGACCCTATTTCATTATTTTTCTGGAGGGAAGAAGCCTATAATTTCCTAAAGTGATGGAAAATATAAGCATTCCAAGACAACTTTATCAATGTTACCATTTAATGTCCATGTTCCTCAGTTAGACACTTCAAAAATACCATTAAACACTCTACCTGCAGGAATTTCAATACCATTGACTCAAGGTTTTACAGGCATTCGTGATTATTTAAATGTGAAATGACAACGGACCAAAAACACAACAGAAGCAAACACCTTTGGAGCACAAAAATAACAAAGAGTCCTTCCTGTTATTAAAGTTATTTTCCAATCACACCAACATATTTGCTGCCAGAATGAAGAGAAGGAGGCCCTTTAACCCAATGGTAATTTGCAAAATAGTTCACGGACGATAGTAAAGATTAAAAGGCATAGCAATTCAGAACAGAAATGTCACCTTGCTAATAACAATCTTTCTCTATCAAATGGGTTCATTAGTGAGGATGATTCACAGCAAACATCGCAGCCAGTCTACCCAACAGTATTTGGTTGAAGAAATGCTGCAACTGTCAGGAATGACATGTAATAACCGGATTATTTCCTGCACCAAAATGTCAGTCCGATGCTATTGCCATGAAGGCTGCAGCTGTGTCCAATGAAGACCAGAAACACTCTTGCCATCCCTGAGCAATGTTCCAAAGCAATAGTGGCATCTTCTCAGAGGGCAGATGTCACACCTTCTCTCGAATCTGCCAGTGATGATTTGTTGTCATTGTAGCACAAAAAATTTGCCTACACCTTATTTTACAGAAAGGCCATTTCAGCACATGCTCTTCTGAATATAATGTATTTCTTAAAAATACATGAAAATATTTGTTCACTGAAAACTAACAAATGTCACAGTGACTGGTCTAAGGATCAGTATCCAGAAACCACAGGAAAAACCTAAAGGTGATTTTTGAAATACTTCCTGTTTCCAAGATCAGAGGATCAGATGTGCTCATCCTAGAGTAGCCAGGCTAACATTTAAAACACAACCAATAACCATTCAACACACAAATGTAAGGGGAGGAAAATCCAACTATTCTAGATCTGATTTGTATAAACTGTGTTTCAGATCCCAAATGACTCCTGAGGCTAAGTTCTCCATGTCTTTTGTGAACTGTACTACCTATGAGAAGGTAGGTATACTCACCTTCCTAATTAAATATCTAATCACCGTACTGCAGGTACCAACCAGGGTATCTTTTGGCAAGCACCAACACACACATTCACTGTTCCTTTATTAGGAAACCCACCCTTTGCCCCGCGTGTACATTGCATGTTTGTGGCTTTTTGCTTGCAGAATGTGCAGCTTTCTTGATCCAGTCCAGAAATGAGACTTACAAAGTTGAGGGGGGGAAAGGATGACTATATAGTGTAATCCAATGCTGACACTATCATCTGTGAAACAGTAACTGTCACAGCACTGCCCTGCCTCTCTCCTTTGGCACTACTAAGAACCTGGCTATTCCTGATATTTTGCCTTTCAAGCCTAATTTCTATCATCACAGACTCACATCTCCAACTCATTCTCCTGCTTGCTGTTAACAGTTTTTCTAAAGATTCACAGATTCCTAAGTTTTGGGGAAAAAAGCTCAACCAGACTGAGATTGGTTTTAAATCCATACATGACTTGCAGCATGACATTTCTATAGTTGCAGCCAGGATTTCCATTTAAATTAGTGGAAAATGACTGTTGTAAATTACTCCCCTCTCACATCTCTACCCTCCTATGCTTTTACTTGGATCCCATTTAATTTGCTCACTCTCTTCATACATTCAGACCTCCTTCACTATCACCAGGCTGGACAGTGTTGGACTCTTCTTGCACTCTCAGTGTCAGTCCCCTTGGCTTTATTTACTAGTCAGGTGAATTATCAGGCCTGCTACTGCAACTACTTATTTGCTCCTAGATCCTTACATGACATCAGTCTAAGTGTTAGCAGTGTAGGAACAAAACACTTTTGGCTACAGAAATACCAGATTACTTGGTCCTGGCTTTATCTCAACAATGATAACGAGCACAGGCAAATATTCACTCTCTTCTGCTCTCATGCACTGATGATGACTTTATGATGTGGCTCAAAAGCTTTAATTCAAGGTGAGTAGAATACACAATACCTTCAGGGCTTTGTTGGTGCCTTTTGGAACTGCAGCCTGTCTGCATGTATAGTAACACTGCCAAACAGACTCTTTTTTCTTCTTAAGAAAAAATAAATTAGGGGGGGAGGAAAAAAAAAAGAAAATGAAAAATATGTAAAAATAGACCTGGCTGGAGACCAGAGACCACAAGAACTGGCTTACAGGAAATTGTCCTCATCAGTTACTAGACAATTTTTTTTCCCACGTATTACATGGATCATGCATGGACAGGATGGTTTTACACTCACTCCAAAAGGCATGTTATCACAAGGCAACCTAACTTGCAGTTTTATATGGTTGGGAAGAAAGGGAACAGAGAGGCTGTCTCTTTCCAGTCCATATCAGCAAAGCATAAAGGATTCCAGAAGATGCCTTGTCTGCTTCGTTCATTGGCATTAGCAAGTTTCAGCTACTGAGTTTCAAAATGAAAACATTAAAACGTTTCAGTCAACATAAGGCATCAAAACAAAGTGAACAAAACCGTAACAGAAACACCAAGAAACAGAGGTGCAGAGCCCCTGACTTCAATGGCTCTACTCATGTAAGGGAGCATTATTCGTAACACCTCATTTATTCAGGTCTTTACACGCTCTTTCCTTGCAGAAGTATTACATCTATTTTCACTGTACCACTCTAAATGAGCTTAATAGCATATTACTTAACCAGTTCCACAGCTACAGGCAAAGCCTTCTAATACAAAAATTTCCTAAGCTGCCAATATGAGTGCTTTCGTCATAGAACGAGGAAATGTTTGCACAAATGTGGCTGCTATTGCAGGGTGTTGTTGTTGGTCTAAGCCATGAATGAACAAACAGCTAACTCTCCTCCCAAACAGCTTTTGTGATGTGCAATGATAATGACAATTTGGCTGTAACATCTGGCTAGGACTTCAAGCAGATTTTACTAGTTGCTCCTCAGTGCTCTGCATGTAATAAACCATCGGCTTCTCTCAAATTATGCCAACTCCTCTCTGAAATCTTGTTTTTGTTTATGAAACCAGTTTTCCCAACAGCAACACTACTAATGCACATCTAAGGACAACAGACTTGCATGGTTCTGCAGCACGCTAGATGTGTTGTTACATTGCTTGAGGTCACTCAGGAAATCAATAGCAAAACTGGGCTTGAAGCACAGCCTGCCTGAAACCCCCTCACCCTTTCTGCTGGCCACGGAACCAAGACTCACAGAGATATTACACTGCGCTCTGCATCACACTGTTCAAAGCCAGTCATGGTCACAGATACACTTATACATGCACAGCAAACTTAGAATCAACCCCGATACCACGCTAACAAAGAATACGAAAACCCAGGACTTTTTTCTTCCACTTGCTGAGCTTCTGTGACCTCACTGAGCCAATTTCTCAGGCTGGTTCTGCTGTTTCCATTACATGGCTCTGAACTATCATTCCTAGAAAAACCATTCACCACTTTTCTAGGAACTCAGTGACTCCCCCATTCCCAGCACCTTTTTTCTGTACGTGTTAAGGACCATATTCTGCTCCCCACACACAACCTAACTAGCACCTTCTCCCCCTAACACTCCCACTGCTGTCCTGCAAATCCGATGCTGCAGCAGAGTTTGGCTCTCACTCAGCCAGCACAACAGTAAGCAGTAATGCTAAATTACAGAAGTTTGCTGGGCTGCAGACATGGGTGTGAAGGCCAAAATACAGACCATAATCAAGGACTGGTCTGGGGGAGAAGTTATATGAAACTGCAAATTTAAACATGTAACACATCCAACACCTGCTCTGGAAAGCGTAGGTGAGTTGGTCAGACTCCCTGCCGGAATGCAGAGGTATGCAGCAGTGTTGTCACCTCCTGGCACTCACTCTCAGAATCTGTAATAGTCAAAAATCACAGTAATTCAGAAGGTTAGGCTTTAAAGTAATTTTTATGCCTAGTTTAGACCCTTCATAATACAGTCACGCAACAACAGTTTCTATAGCACTCTAACAAGTATCTTGTTCCACTTGTTATTTTAAAAGAAAAACATTTCAAAGAAGTATCCCACAACACGTAGAACTGTGTATTTCCCAAATACTAGTCATGAAATTGATATCGAAAGCTCAGGAAAAAATATTCAAGTCATACTCATGTTTGAAAACAGAAATCTATCTTCCAACAACCAGCAAACCAAAAAGAGGATCTGGAAGTTATGTTTACTAGAAGACAAAGTTCAAGATGTTTAAGACACTGTCTCTCCCTTTATTCATCTGTAGCATTTAACATCATTCACACTACATGAAGACATGCTCTTAAAAAATGTGGGGCTGAACATAGTGTCTCTCTCCACTGAAGAGCCTTTAAAACAATTTTACACCCTGCTCATCAAGAGGCAGGTCAGGGGCTCCTCCATACTCCCACAAGGCTTGTGTCTGCCAGACTCCCCCTCACCTGGGAAGACAAGTTGTCTTCTGGATCATACACAGCTTCAGAGTACTGCAAAGTATGAAAACTGCGAGAAAAAGATGGTCATGACAGAACCCTGAAGTTTTTCATCAACTCTTTATGAAGCCTTAAGTTTTAGCTTTCATATTTTCCAGATTTTGTACTGCATTAGTATATAACTCTGAACTTCAGATAAAGTGTTAGCAAGTTCTCCTCATAGTTTAGTTAGACAAAACAATCCTTTTCCAGTCCAAGAACCAAGGACACCACTGCAGCTTCAGCCCCAAAAAGTATAAAGGATAGAGAATTGAGAAGAGCAATCCAGGAGGATGGGACTTCATAACCTGAAGCTGTAAGTGGCCAACTAACCCCAATATGTAAATGGACAAAAACTTATAAAAGTGTGGAAAATGGTGACCCATCATCCATCTTAGGTGTAACCTTGGCCAGGCTTGTACTGCCCAAGGTGCATCCTTTGAAGGCCTGTTAATAAATACCTGCTTTATTCCTTTAACACTGTCCAGCCTCCGCTCTAGGCAGCCTCTCAAGGCATCATTTATGGGCAGACCATAGTGTACTAACTTCATCACACCAAATTCCTGTGAATTCAAACTAGCATGTAAGGCACAGGGCATTGTCAGCCCTGTTTTCCTTGTCAAGGACAACACCAGAATACATCACCTCTGGAATCACATCTCCAGGGAGCCCTGACACCGGCCCTGTCCTATAGCATGGCTCATTTACCTGGCTCTGAGCACTGACCTTCTGACCATTTTTATTTCCTAGCTGCTGCACTCCCTGCAGCTCACACCATCCCTGATCTAACCTCATCATGGCAAATAGTCACAGCCTGTTCTCTGCACTCAGGCAATATTTTCATCTGCACCGCTTCATTTGGCCTAACTTTCCTAGATTTTGTTATTCCTGCCTGAATAAGCTGTTTCTACATCTCTACATGACTTTTCTTCCCATGTTCTTATATCTATGAAACATCATCTCCACTCCATCAGCACCCAGGAAGCCTACAAAGGCCTCAGCAGCTAACCTGTAATAGATCTAAACATCCCTGCTATTTACTGATTTGTTTCAAAGCAGAACACTACAAGGATCGCTGCTTCGCCCTAAGGAGCAGAAGAAAGGTCACGTCTTCGACTGTTTTCCTGCTGATAATCCAAGCAGTCTTTCATTTTCAATTTGCAATCAGCACTCAGAAATTCTGTGGTTTAAAAGCATGACCTAGCACAATGCAGCACAACCATATTACACAAGACCAAGAGGAGACACACAACCACAGGGGCTCTGTGGAGAGACACAATGCCCCACAAAATGCACAGGCTGTGTGTCTGAAACACAAGACGTGTATGGGGGCAAGTGCCCATTTCCCAACAGCTCACCAATACACCCTGCTCCACTGCTCACTGGTGGAGAAGAGGGTCTGCAGCAACTCGTTAATCAAGGAGAAATCAGAAGACCTCTCCAGAGGAGGGCAAGATTTAAACAGGAAAATTAAAGACAGCTTTAAGTCAAGGTGATGAATGTGACAGCTCCCATGCAGAGAGTCTACTGGCATATATATTGAGACACACCAAATTCACATAAACCTTCAAAACTAAGTAGCATTGCAGAGGAAATCAATCAGAGCTGAAGAAAATAGCCTTTCTAGAAATGCAAGCACTGACATTTTACAGGCTGTTTCTCAGGACCTCACAGCTAAAATATTTTGTTCAATCTGCCTGGAAAACAGACCCGGGGCAATGCAGTCAGACCAGGTCCCGAACTCTTTCATCAACCCAGCATCATTTTTGTTTGTCCCCTGCTCCAAAGAGTTTATTTCCACACTCATAGGGTAGGTAACAGCCTTCTGAGATCTGCTGCCCTTGTGCAAGTTGGTATGAAAAACACTCTGTGGGCTTACATTCTCCTTCATTATGTCTGCAAATGCAAATCTCAGACTTTCACCCCATCTCTATGTCCTTCTGATTCCATACATGCGATTACTGAACTTTTATACCTAAATTCCAACTTCCAGCTGCCGTATATAGCTAATCAAGGTGCAAATCCTGCTTCCTGATGAAGGCAGACACAGTTTAACAGGGGCAGGGCAGTGTCTACTCTGCCCTGATTGAGAAGAGGGCACTGACCATCCCCTTAACCTCACAGCAAGGGCTCAGCCTGCGCTGTCCTGGCTGCAGGGCTGGGTCATGGTGCCCACTGATAGAAGATTCTGCAAAATGCCATCCTGCTACAAAGGGCTCTGTGCAACAGGGAAACCACAGGATTTGTGGACAGGCCAACAGTATTTCCAGACCTGCAAAGTTAATCTTAGGCTTTCCTGTTCAGAGACTCTAAACTGACATTTAATACAGAAAAATATCCCACTGCTTTTTTTAGAACTTCTGGTCCAAGTCTCAGTCATTCCACTTAATCTAAACGTCCTTCTCTTTTTTTTTCTCCCCCTTTGCAAGAGCAAGTTTTATCCACGAAGTCATGCACTTTAAAAATGCCCTGAGACCACAAAGCACAGTTGCTGTGCCCAGACACATGATTCATAACCACAATAAAGTTGTTTGAGGCTTGCCTACTCTTTTCTGCATTGACACTAATTCTAAAGACAAAGTGCAGATTGCTTATCCTGCAAATATACTCTGTAACCTTGAAGAGACCTGGGTAACCTTCAGCTTCATCCCTTAGCTGCCTGAAGAGATTAAAGTTTAAAAAAGATTGCATCAACTACATCTAGCCAGCATCTGCAATCCAGCCTATGAATACTTCTCCCAAAGAAGAGTGCTTGCATCTTCAAAGCTCATCTTAATGAGAAATACAGGAAATGCTTCCAGACACAAGAGCAGCCCCCTTGTGCCAGTCAGGCCTTTCCAAAGCCATGAGGACTCATGGAGGAAGGGTGGGTGAAGTCAGCGTAAGGGAAAGTGATATCCTGCTCCTGACTGCTGGCTAAAACGTATCAGCCTTTGACCCTACTTCAAAAGAAATTACCTATCACACTGCTTGTCCAGGTAAGCTGCAGGGTCTAAATGGCACATTCTCCATGATACCCACAGGTCTCCTCCAGCTCAGAAGCCTCTCTGCTCCCTGGCCTTTCTAGCCAGGAGTAACAAAAGCACTCGGGCAGCTGGAGTTCATCCATCAAGCCCTAGCACAGAACTGGGTAGGATGACTGGCAAGCTGCTTCTGTTTGCACATTTGGTTTTATCATCTTCCCAAATGGAGGGTTTTGCATCAGTACAGTATTCAAGAAAACACCTGACATGCAGCAAAACGCACTTTCCTAACCTCTTTTCCTTCAAATGACTGCAGTTGCCCCAAAGAACACAGCCAAAGCGGTATTTTCCCACAGGCATGAATAGCTTACAGCATTTCTCTGAACTGCAAATTATTCTATTCTTAGTTAATGATCAGCAGTGCTGTAGGAACAGACTAAACACTTCAAACTCAGCTTTAGATTTTGTTCTGAAATACCCTTTACATGTAAGGTGCTCTCCCCAGTACTGCACTTACAAAAACAGTCACTTTCGTCCATTCACTGAGACACCAGAAAACCATTTTAAACAAAAGGAGGGAATTGCCTATGACGAGCAGAAATAAAAAAGCCAAGTTCTTGCACTACAGTACTTTAGTGAGACTTGCATCTTCCATCTCACATAGTAACAGATGAGCACGGAGGGCAATTTCCCATCTTGTTCTGTCAGCACAGGGACACCTAACAAATCCCAAGATGAAGAAGACACACAGAAGGCTTTTTTTTGTTTCTTTCAGTTGTATAACTACAGGACACAGTTAGAACACTCATGCTACTTCCTACTCTGCCCCTGAAGAAAGTAAAAGCAAATAATGCAAAAAAACCCACAAAAGATAATGGGGAAAACACACTTGCTTCATTTGTGTAAATACAGGACGTCTTTCAGGTGTCTGGCTGGCTGGTACAGAATCTGGTGATATTCTTTCCAGAATGGCTTGATTCAAGTAATTACTTTTCTTAAATTATTTATTTGCATAAGACTCTGAGACACCTGACAGCAGACAAAAAGCAGCCACATCAGCAGGTGCCACACTGATCTCAGGTCTCAATGCTGATTATCAGAAGCAGAGATGCTGATCCCAAGGAATACTTCATTTCCTGCTCATGGCCCCAGCTATTCTCCCAGTTCCAGCACCTCCTTCTCTGCTGGGCACAAAAGGCACTCTTTTTCATTCCCAGAAAGGGCATTCCATGGGACGGAACCCTGGGCCTCCTGCTGCCCATCCAGCATGCAACTGCACTGCCTGGAAAGAAACAGCCCAGATCCTGTTGGCATAGTTTTTTATGCAGTCAGGAAGGCCAAACTTAACACAGGGGATAGGTTAATGCCATGGAATGCAAGCAGGAATCATGAACTCATGCTGATGTGTGATGCCTTCCCAAGCCTCAGCACTGAAACAAAGATGAGGTCCCTCAAAGCTGAGTCCTTGCACCACTACCATATCTGGCTGTTTTAAACTTAGTCAGCATTACACTCCCAAACAATTTGACCAGCCTGACCAAAAAGAAAGCAAGCCTTCCACCACATGCTCACTATTAATGCCAAGGTCCAAGACCAGTCATAAATGAGGAAAGCACAAAGGCTTTCCTGTTGCTATGCTACAGACGTTGATTGGTATCTTCATGGTGTATTTCTGAGACTAAGGAGCCTGGTTTTGCGGGCTGTAACTTCATGTGGGTGCAGGTCTTCTGAAATCAATGGACCTAAGAAATTTCAGAGATAAAAAAGCATCTGGCCCTGTTGCTTCAAGCCTTCTAGCACAAGCACAACATGCACAATTGCATTCTGACATGAAGAGCTTGAGTAGAGCAATCCTTATCTTCTGCTCTTGCTTATTATGAAAATGCATTTTTGTCAATACAAAACACTGACAGAATCAGTCAGGATTGTATTTAGAAGTCCAAGCTTTCTAGCTCAGCTCCCATGGCCCATACATGAAACTTGCCTTTGAAATTGCCTGAAGAAAGCATCAGCTTTTCATCCAAAGCAATAGTTTCCTATGGGTTGGAGTCCACATTTTCTCCCTCTGAGCACATTGTAAAGTGTCTCAGAGGCAAGCACCCCTGCTCCAATTAGAAACAAAACACAATTTTATACGTTTATCGGCCCATACTGTTATTGTTTGCACTATGAAGCTATTTCTCAGTTGTCAGATCAGCAAAAGTTGATAATTAAGATGTACAGTAGAAAAAGCCACTTTGGTGGAAGTAACAACAAAGCACGGCATGAGGCTCAGGAGACTGGAATCTGATCCCAGCTGGGACACAGACCCAGATAACATTAATATCTCAACGTTCCTCATTTCCTCAGATGCAAACTGGAAACACCAACCAAGTCTCCTAAAGGAGACACTTTGTACTTCAGGACTGGATCTGCAAGAATGCTCCTTTTTCAGTGTCCCAACTCCAGAACAAAATACCTGCACAACAGAGTAACATGGCATTTTTCTAGCTCCTAAACTTTGTCTCCTCATCACCAGGGAGCAAAGACACAGAGCTGTAAACTGCTGGAGAACGGGAGCCCCCCTCTATCCACAGTCTTGGATGAGTTCTAATCCATTTGTGACTCCTGCACCTTTACATTCACCTCCTATTCCACCTCCATAGCAAGAACTTTTGTGTGGGCACTATTCCCTGACTGATGATTTTCCAAAGCAGGTCCAAAAACCTTTCTCAAATGTAAACATTCAACCACAGAGAGCCACACCACCCACCTGGCTCCTAACCCCGTTACACATATTTCCATGATCTTTTTTATAGAAAGGTCACAGTTCAGTTCAGCAGGTACCTCAAGGAAAAAAAAATAAGAGAAGCTTATAAAACTCTGAATTTCAAATGCAGCACCATTGTGATGCATTGAATTTCCCCCTATCTCTGAGATTCTGATTCAAATATTTAGAAAGAGCAGTCTGAGTGAGACAGCTCTCTCAGGAGCACATGAATCATTTAAATTCTTGACTACAGTTCCATACAACAACTAACTCTCTCCTAAAAATGCACTTAATAACTAAGGATTGATGTTTTCACGTTTTCAGCCACACCATTCCCATTGACTCATACTCAGATGATGGGTCTTTGGAAGCTCAGCTCAAAGCAACCACAACAATAAAGTGTGAGAAAAGTGCATTTATATCAATGTCTGGCAATGTAAAGCACCACATTCTACAGCATTTGGATTACAAACCTATGTGATGGAGAAAAACAGCAAAGCATAAGCAGCCCCGTGTGCCAGCAGTGGGTAAATATGGACAACAGAGACATGGATGCCTAAAGAAGGATTTTTCTCTTTTTTGATTAGAATCAGAACATTATCCGGTCCCCTAGAGCTGTCTTGATTTTATCAGGATCTGAGACACTAGTCTTAACAGCCTAGGAATTATAAACTTGACAAAGTTATTTCAGCTACACAAAAATACCCAGAGATGTAATACAGGACGTACAATTTGTGTATTCTTAAAAGTGTTACGTGTTTCATTCACAGCATGAAATAACCAAATAATATATTATATTATATTATTTATGTAGTTTTAACATATACATACACACACTATATTATGATAGTAAAAAGGAAAATCAGTTCCAAGCAAAACCATTTAGGTCTCACATGAAAGTTTTAAAGACAGTAACTCCTGTTTTGTTACACTGCTCAGACAAATGAAGTGAATCCTTCAGTCCACCCTCCCAAGTCTGAAAAACCAAGAATTTGGTGAATGGCTTCCCATTAACACCATATGCTTCCAAGGTGAGAAGCAACACGAAAGGAAAAAGTGTATTACCTTTAGATGATGAGGCATGTTTATGCCTGCAGCATTTAAGAACTGGAAGAAAAATAACCGATTCTTCCTATGACTGTAATCTCTTTTTCCTCAGGATGTCAACCCTTTTCTCCTACAGATCTAGCCACAGCAGAAAATCTGACATTGCCTTTAGGAAGAGCTTCAGTGAGACACTTAATATAGCCCTATCAAACGGAATAGCTTTAACCCTGGTTCTGTTATTACTGGTACCAGTAGGAAAAAAAAAACTGAGTGACTTTACAGAAGAGAGACTTTTGACATATCAATTGTTAAGTGTTAATGTGTCCAGAAACCTGTGAAGACATTAGAAACAGAGATAAAAATCTATGAACAGGATATGAGCTGTGGCTCTAAGCAACAGAAGAGCCTCTACCTCCAAGTGCTACACACACTGAAATGTTCTCTCCCCACTAATAAAAGACACTGAAGATGTAAAGGCATTACAGCCACTATTTTCAAAGGCTGTAAGTGAAGCAAATCATGCAGATAAAGAGAGCACCTGCTACACCTGGGAGACAGGGATTAAAAATACACACCGAAAAAATCTTTCAGGAATAGAAACTTCTATCGAGGTCTTCACCATTTACCTGCAAACTTACCTATTTTTCCTGCTGTATCAAATAATCTCATAAAAGATGTTTTCTATCTCCTAAGAGACTTGTCTTGCTTAAGTTAAACCTTTCAGGTTAGAATTAAAGGGCATAATATTTCTTTAAGACTGTCTCAGAAGATGTCACTGCTGCACATCACAAAAAAGGTTTGGCTCCTCCTCCCATTGAAGTCAAAAGTAAACTCCTACTTTCTGCTCTGGAGAAGGATCTAATCAAAAGTGTTTATCCTATTGCCTTTCGGCCTCCTGGTATGATATGCAGGAGGTAGTAAGGAATGTGGTTTTGCTCCCCTGAATAAAATAAGGTTAAAAAGTATTGTAAGGGCTTACTAACTGGTATAGCAATTTATTCCACATAAATGAATGGCATCTCAGTGTCTGAAGACTAAGCATTAAGTAGAAGCAGATGCTCACAGTTCTACAATATGCTGTTTCCTTTTCAAAAAGAAGTTGTGCGTCACCTGTTCCTTCCATTTTTCTTTTTTTTTCCTGAAGACACTCCTGGCAATGGAATTAGCCATTAAAAAACAACCCAAAAACATTTACTTGATTAACTAACTAGCACTCAGGAGCTGCTGGCATCAATAAGAACACCTTCCTCAGATAGTCCTGCAATAAATACTTTGCTAGCCTCTGGGTTTCACATCTGGTGTTTGGTAGAATGGTAACCCCAGCATTTCTTATTGCTCAGAAAACCGCATCTTTATACATCACCCATAATCTCAGAGAATGAAAAGTAAAGTGGCCCTTAAAAGTGCACCTATTTCCGTACATTCATAACCTCAGGCTTCAGATTATTTGAGCAAGTGGAGTTTAGATATGTAACCCAAATGCCCAGATGCACCTGAAAGAGAACTAAACCAACAACCCAGTTCTGCTGCTGTGCAATAGCAACATACTTGTAATGACTTCAGTGGAACCATGCCAACGAGAAATTGTTGCAGGAGCTCTCTTGTTAGAGGGCAGAAATGAGCCAAGACACAGACTTCTTGTTTATCACAGCATGAAAAGGGCCCTGGTTTATCCCTCTGTACAGCTCAGCCAGCCTGACCCCAACCATTCCCTGACCCTGCCTGCAGCAGCTCCTGCTGGAGGTTTCCCCTGCAGCCTCTGACTGCTGGTTATTTCCTGCTGAACTCTGCCTGCAGGGATCAGTTTGCAGCCTCTGAGTGCAGGCTTTTACCCAGCTAGGCTGTGGCTGCAGCTTCCAACAGCAGGCTCTGACTGCACACCCACACTGACCTCACAGCAGCGAGTCTCTCTCCCCAGGATTCTGCTTCTTCCTGATCCTCACGTTCACAATCTCAAGGTTCCTCCTCCATGATGATTCCCCCTCAGCAGCTCAGCCACTCCCTTTTATCACCCTCACCTTTATTGGACACAGCTGTGACCCATCAGGGCCAGGCTGTACTGGGTAATTAACACAGCTGTCACTGATCAGGGGCCAGCTCACCCCGATTCCCTGCTCCTACAAGAAATCTGCTCCGTTAGACTTCATACTAGAAGCACCTGGTTTAGAGTCATATGGGTGCCAACTGGTTTGTCTGCAAAAATTCTACAGCCGCCACCTTCACACAGCATCTCCCACTTTTTCCCTCCCTGATACAGGACTTAGGGCTCCCCTGGTCCTCCATCCTACCCACGAGCTTCTGGGGAAGAAGATAACACACCATCTTTCCTGCTTTTCCACTGACGAGCACAGGGAGCATCCCACAGTTCTGCAAGGCCACAAGCCAGGGCTGGTTCATGTCACAGTTGGGTGGCCTGCATCCTTGAAGTGCTGGATGCAGCCCAGGTCGTGTGTTTCTCTAACTCAGCAGCATAATGGATGGACCACAGCTCTCCCATTGCCCAGGGCTAACAGGACTGCCCACTGAGAGTGCAAGACAGCGTGCTGCACATCCCAGCAAAGCGCTGCTGGGGGCAAACACCAGAGGAGAACTCTGGTGGAGAAACTCTCTCTCCCTGTGCCCCACACCTCACTGCAGGGCTCCTTCTTACAAGAGGAGAACTCAGAACAGTAAGACAAGGAGCACTTCCAATCAACTGGAACGCTGGTAGGTCTTTCTGGGGCAAGCTCAAGTTGCTTACGACTTCAACGTAAATAGTGAAGGCTAAGTCTAAATAGCTTCGGTCTCACATGGTTCTCTCTCAAAGAGGTGCTCTCTAAAGGATGTTGGATGTAATGCCAATGCCTTCAACAGGTACGTCTGGCTTTTTTTTTAATTTTAGCACAAGGAGAGTATTACACAGAAAACCTGTCACAGAGAAAAAAGTAGGGCCCAAGGATAACATCCTGCTGTTTGACCGTGTGGACTGTTCTCACTCCTCTGTACCATATATAACACTGTTTTCCTCAGGAACCTCCTCTGTGGGAGCAATCTGAACTCCTGAATCCCTTTGCACTTTCTGTTCCCAGCAGTAGAGTAGGAGAGAATGCTAATGGTGTGTACAGATGAGCAGCTCTGCAAAACAACTTGGGGTGCATAATCTTACACTGGGAACTAGAGAACCAGTATACCCTGACAGAATGAAACTTAGATTTCTCCAAGAGATCAGGTGCCTTATTACAATTTTTTATTTGCAGGGCTACCACATATCACTTGTCCAAGAGAAACAGCCCAGAACAGCAGCAATTTAAAGACAGAAGTACAAAAGACTCCACAGTGTGAATGGGGATGCCAGTCCTTGTATCTTTTAAAGACAACATAAAGGCAAATGTTCACCTAGCTCTGTCAGTTTATAGGGCTTCTAAGAACATCAGCTCACTCATTTCTTTCATTCTACATATTCTATACTCCTCTTCTAGATTCAGTGGAAAGAGGGAGGTTCTTCAGAAAATGGCTCAATTGCACATCACCCTCCCAGCTTCCTGAGATGCTCATCTACTGTCTCTGCTCTCTGCAGCAGGTGAGCAGGGTAAGCACACATCTTGCAAGCAGTAATGACATACAAGGGCCTAATGTTAGGCTAGGCAATGAAGGTCTTTAGGCTTTTGATAAAATTCTCTTCTGTTTTTTGTTCATTCCACAGAGAAATTCACCATTAATAAGTACAGGCTTTGGTAGCATTACATACACTTAGGTTGCTCCTGTGAAATATTCTTATAAAAAATAAAGTCATCTTTTTGTTGTCTTTTTTTTTTTCAGGTTCTCAGTAAAAAACAACAGTTCTGCTTACATTTAATATTTTCTTTTGAGGATTGGGGTTTTATTTCCCTTCAAGCGTGAAAAATTAGGTAGTATTTATGTTCAGTACATGCCTGCACTTGCAGAGACAAGCCTGAGACAAACAGCCTTGTTTTCATTCCTTTGTGCAAGATGCAGTGTTGTCTGATGAGCAAAGAAGCTGCTTTGGGGCAGTTCAGAAAGTGATGCAACACAGTGAGACCAATAAAGAGGTGAAGAGCTTCTTTGTGCCATTATAAGGGTTGTGTACAAGCCTAAGAGAGGGTTACAAGGAAATCTATCAAGATAAAAGAGAGAACTGAACATGATCTGCAAGTGCCTTATGAAGAAGACAGAAAGAGAAGAACAAAGCCTAATAAAATTGAATTAGTTTGATGTGCTTAAACAGCCTTGGTGCAGGATCGCTCCTCTAGTCTGTACTGTGTGTTCAGCTCAATAAAATGAGATTTAGACAACTGGTTATTTAATTACAAGAATGTCACCCTGATTTTTCAGCCTTCCATGTGTCTCAGAGTTCATAGTTCTCAGGTTGTTTCTCTCACACGGGTGTTATAAATAGAAGCAATGTTTTCCTTAATTCAAGGTAGTTTACATTCTTGTTTTAGAGATATGGACAGCTGATGGACAGTTGTCTTGACCAATGGGATGGGGAAAGGTGTCAACCTTCTCTCCCAATCCCTGGCCTTTGTAGAAATACTATATAAAATGGAGTCAGATTTTGTAATAAACAGTTCATGCCTTCTCACCAGACAAAGTGTGTGTGTTTGTGTGTCCAACAACAACACAAGAAGGTCTTTTGCTCTCCATTTATGCAAGAACACATCTTCTATTGATAAACTGTGAGCAGCTCGAATGCAGATGAAAGTACCAATATTCTAGGGACTGGAGGAATTGCATTACTACTCAATTCTATGAGCAGACAGGAGTTTACCTACCCCTTTCAGCTGAAGTTCACCAGCCTGCTCTGAATTTCCTAGTTACAAGCATGAACTGTGATAAATCTTTGGTAGGAGCAGACAGCGCATTCAAACCCTGCCACAAAGACTGCTGAAACACAGACCAGCACCAGGGAAGTGAAATGCATCATGAACTCCCCTCAACTTCCCTGCTGCTCTTTGCAAAGAGCACCCACCAAACAGCTTTGTCTACACTTAGCTTACATCCTCAATAGCTCCTTCCCATTAAAGTGTCTGGATTTGGCCTTACAACAGCTTTGAAAGACCTGTCTTTTCGTGACCATTTAACGTTTTGCCTAATGATTCAAGTTCAGTGACATGCAGAGTCTGACAAGGGGCAGATAAAAGAAACCTCATGTACTCACTGAAATCAAAGCTAGACCTCACTGGATAAGGATTAATGCCATGAGCAGGGCCCCTGGCAGTTTCCACTCAAGAACAATGACAACAGGAGCCTTGTTGATAAATTCTCACATCTCACCTGATTCTCTCACTGCAAGAGAGGAGGCTTGCATGACTGTGGCAATTTTTTAAAACACCTTGAGAAATACAAGTGGTACATCTGCACTGCTGCCCATCACAGCTATTATAATGCAGTATTTCAGAGCTGGTGACAAGAAACACACTCTGAAATACCCAGCAGAGTGACTGCTGCACTGAAATACCACCGCTCACTCTCTGGCTGTGGACACATATACTCCAGAAAGATTCACACCTTCACACAAAGGAAAAAACTATGACCTCCAAGAGACATATGTGAGGGTGCAGTAAAGGCAGGCAATGTTGTGACCAGAAACCAGCCCGAGCACACAGATACAGGTGACATATGTCCCAATTCTACTCCATTCTCCACCCTATAAAGAAGACAGACAAGAACCACCTATAGAAAAGGAAAAAAACAAACCCGAGAACAAAATCCAACTTCATCTTGACTGTGCAGTGTCACCAGATAAACCTGGCGCTTGAAAATTTAACTTTTTTTTGGAAGAGGAATGACCAAGTAATTCTTCTTCCAGTAACCAATCAATGAGGTGAAAATGGCATTTACCAGCTCTCTTTGTGCTGTATTTCACTTGAGTTGTTCGAATAACTAAAAGCTGTCTTCAACCATTACACAAACTCCCCACTTAACAGATAATACCGGGGTGCAAGTGGGAAATCCCGGGATCAGCACCTCTTTGCACGTGGGCTGTGTTGTAAATTTGCATATCCCATAAAAAACCTCAATAAAACATTTCAACAAAACAGAGCAACGAATCCTCAGACAAGGTGAGTGTGTGGTGACTAACACACAAGTAATCAGCACATGTTGCAGGGAACTTTTTTTGCTAACCGTGAACTCCAAATCTGAAGTGTGAAAAACATGCCACGTCACAGATTCAACTTGCAGTGCTTGTGCTCAGCAGCAGCAGCAGCTTTTGGATAGCTCAACTCATAATGATAAGAGGGCATTTCCTACAGAAAAGATGTCTACACAAAAAAGTTGGCAAAAACCTCAATGTGTTTTTACTTTCACTTGTTTCCACCTCTGTGCTAGAAACACCTTCACTGCACAGCACAGAAAATGTACGTATTTTCTTTGTTTAAAACACCAGTACAATACATAACTCATGTACATGCAGGCACAGGAGGAGTCCTGTCAAACTATCTGGGTTTGTTTAAACAAGTCCCAGAGATTCATTAGGCAATTCATCCCAGTTAAGTCAAGATGCACAGCATTTCCAGAGCCCTGCAATGACAGATATGAGACCAACAAAAACAGAAGACCCACCTTGTGGTGCTGTTGTCACCTTGTCAGTCACAGGATATTTTATTTCAGGTTTCCACAATCTGAAACAAAACAAAAGCTCTCAGTTAGTGGCAGCTGTTAAAAGGAAAAGCTTTAATTTTATTATATGAATTAAGACTCATGAATTGCAACATGTTAATTAGAAAATGCCTTCCTTCTCTGCTTTTGGTAACATGGGCAAAGTTACACCAAATGCTCTTTTCCAGTGAGTAGAACCTCTCTTGCCATTATAGCTTACAGCCCTTGATTTGCATCAGGCCACGTCTTACCGAAGAGCCCAAGCCTTCCGAATGCCTGTTTTTGTATAAAGCAAATATCCATGGTAAAGCTGATTCCTCTGAAGCAAAGGCTACAGTATGGTGTCTGTTAGGATCAGAGTTTCATAGAAACAACTAAATCCCTTCCCTCTTTACAGAAAGAAGATGATCTGAAGGCAGAAGACCTTTCATGTATCTAGATTCACTGGGGATGATTTGTCAAAAATTAGAAAAGACACTGACAGCAACAGTCCTAAGTACAACAAATCAGCAAACAAACAATGTAGATAATACAACCTAATTTGCCAAAAGCTTCCTTGTTGCCAGGAATCCCACAGTTACACAGCACAGTAACAAATGATGTGATTACAAGCCGCAGACCAGACTGATGGGGCCGATTAATCCAGTATCAGATAACGTGGTATCATGTACCACAGGAAATCTGCAACAGGGAAGTGCTGTTGAGCAGTCTCAGAGAATTCTCTGGTGCTACAGCTGTTTTACTGCAGGACTCTGGGCACGTCCCTAACTGCCTCGTGCTTGGGTTACTAACCGTATCTTACGATGGGTATAATATCACAATGGCACAAACAAGGACTAATTACTGCTTTGCAAATCCTGGGAATGGCTAGGCAAGGGAGAAGCACCTATAAACTGCAAATTGTTGGTATTTCCAAATTGCATTGAATTGCCCAACAAGGAAAAAGTACAGATTTCCCTACCCAGCTTCAAGTCAACAGCCAACAAATTGACCATTTTCCAGCCTATCAGCTTCAATCAGCATGAACCTTACCTGCAGAATTAACTTCTGCCAAAATGTGGGTACAAAACTCACAGCCGGACAAAGCTATTTAAGACACCCATTGCTTCACAGCGGAAAGACAGGGAGAAGATCAATGTCAGCAGGAATAAAAGCACCCTGTACTTTTAGTGATCTTTATCACTGGAAGTGTACAGCTATGCCCCCCTGTACACATAAGCATAGGGGTTGTCACTGAAAGCAATGGGAGTCTCATCTCTGAATTTACCAAAGCTAGAGAAGAAAACATTTACTTTCACAGAAAGGTAGGTAAGGACAGATTCAATGTCTTGCCAAAGTTAACAAGAAGCAGCAGCTGAATCATGAGCAGAAAGTGAGGACCCCATCCCTCCCTCCTTCTATTAAGTATGGGGCAACTTTAAGAAAGCAGAAAAAGACTGAAGTCTCTACAGCACACTGCTGTCATAACTGAGGATGAAAATGGAGGTATAACCAGGAGAACAGAAGAAGGGAAGTCAAGTTCAACTATTTCTTCCTTCCTTTGCACACCAGCAAATGAGAAGTCAGTTCTTACAATACACCGGCCAGGCATGGATCTTACTATCTTTGGTTAATTCCATATGTCTGAGAAGAAAATCAGCTGTAAGCTGGTTAGACTTACGAAATGATGTTTGTCTAAGGTACCACCCCCAGGTGCAGAGTCATGCACCAAAGGCTGAGCATTCTTTAGGAAGATGCTACACATCCAGATGCTGTAAGTAATGGTCAGCAAAACACAACCCTGTAACAACTCATATATAATATTCTCCTCTTGAGCAAAACCCCATTCAGCACCCACCAGTCTCTGAGGAGCTCCCAGTTCATACCCAAACCAAAGACAAGGAGGAACGGTACCTGCAGGATCCCTTTTCTCAAGCTTCTGATGAGCAAATAACGGATAAGCACACAACCCTGGCACCTCCAGAAAGCAGAATTTCCAGCATTTTTACAGCTTGGTCTACAATTATTTACTCTTTAGGGACCCCAGACTCATCCTACTATCTCTGGTCATAATAAAAGGGAAACAGACTTGTTGCTAAAATGGCCATGAAACACCAATCAGACACCTATTTACACTCCTGCTGTGGTTACACTCAGTTAGCTCCGCTTTAAAAACATCAAGATTTTCCAAATCACAGCCCTGACTCACGCAGCCTGTGATGAGCAGGGGACATATTCTGGAAAAGACTACTAATAAAATACCATGCCAACTGCTTGGCTCAGAGAAAACAAGATTAGCACTGCAACATGTTGGCATTCTGACTTTTGAATACTTGCTGGATGATAAAATCAGGAGCTGTCTTTAAAGTCTACACTGAACAAAACTATCCACCCCTTTTCTGTAACTGCAGTGGCATTTGTTAATGCTGTCAGCTTTATTGTGAAGGTGGTGTTTCTGCAAGGAGTCACACTGACAGCTTTGGTTACCAAAGTCTTTCACTAACTGCTTTCCAGTAACATCTGACAGGAAAATGAAATTGTTCAGGATTTTCCATCTTTCAGTATACACCTGCCCCAAGAGCTGAGCTTATCCAAAAAATTCCTTGGCATAACTGGATACATCTTCCAACAACCTGGAGATGATTCACTTCAGAAGATGGAACCTGTTTGACTAAAAGGGAGAAACTGTTTGGAAATCAGAAGGTGGAAGATGGATTAGGTAATAGTGATGACGAAATGATAACATCAACTATTTAAATATAAGGAAGGAATAAGTACAGCAGATTAAGGGCAGTGAATCTCAAAGAAAAAAAAAGACAGATTTAAAGTAACTCCACACAGGTCAGTAAGGCTTTGTAGGAGGCCAAAGAAGTGTGGAAAAGTGCTAGAGCTAGAATAAAAATACAGAGAAAAACTATTTTATGGTAAAATAAAGGTGGGACATCAACTGACTACAGTGCTGACAAGAGAAATATGTTTAAAGAAGGGATTAAATGTAGGAAAGTCAACAGAAGCAGATGAAATCTTACTAAATTTTTTTATCATTAAAAAAACCCCAACCAACAGACTGAAACCAACCACACACTAATAGATGACAATGTGAACTCACAGGCAATGAGGGAAGACCTGAAGCACTGCTTAAAAGCGAGCACAGAACCACCAACCACCATAAAAAGGAAAGATGATGATAACCACACAGGGAATTGGAGACCTGTCAGCTTAACTCAGACTCCCAAACAAACTGTGAATTAGTTATAAATATCTGAAAGACAGATGGCCCACATCAGCAAACCTACTTCTGTAAAGAACCAACCAAAACAAACTGTCCAGACTCAGCTTTCTGTTACAGTACAGCATATTTACTGGAAAATATATCCTATCTGCACATCTATCCTATCCTCTTCTGGGAGGGGCAGTTGAATGTGTGCTCCAGGGGTTAGGGTTAGGGTTAGTGAGCCTGAGGCTCGCTTCTTTGCAGTGCTTTGTGTGAGCAGCCAGAAAAAAACAGAGCTGAGAGTTTACAAGTATTCCATCACATTCAAAATCATCCAAAATCAATGCCATGGAACTCAGTGATCCAAAGGGCTGCAACACTGCTGCTGCAGAGGCAGTAAAAAGGGACTGTTTGCACACAGACCTTCATCCACCAACATCTTATTTGAGACCCAAAAGGCTGCGCCCAGGTACACACCACTACTCAGCCAGAGCCAGAGTGCAAGCCCACATTCCTCTCTGCTGGGCTGGCTCTTAGGTGGAGGCAAGTCACACCCCACAGTAATAGCAAAGTGAACAATTGAATATTCAGCTTCCACTGAAGAGGCGGTACCTAACAGGTTCTCCAGAGCTCTTCTGTCAGAGCCATCAGCCTCATACTGTTAACTGCTGTCTGACACACAGACATGCCTTAGCCCAGGAGATAATCCTACAAAGTATAAAGCTAGCAGTTGTTCAACATGTCTGAGAGACTTGCAAAGGCGATTTAGGGTAATCTAACTAAATTAGGAACCCTCTGAAGCTGTCAGTTGCCTTCACTGGACAGTCAAAAAGAACCAGGTAAACAGGATGGAGATATCTCAGGGAACCTGCTGTCACAACCAAGATCTGCATTGTATCTCTTCCAATTTCTTCCAGCCCTGTGCATTTCCCATTCTTTGATCTGCTCACTGAAGACAATGGACAGCCCGAGATTTTGGTGGCTCACCCGCGCGCACGCGATGAAGCTGAGCTGCAGGAGCTGCGGCTGCGCTCTGAAGGCTCGGCCCTGACGGCACACTCAGCTTGGACTGGGGCTCACACTGGAAGCCCACCGGTTCAGCAGCCTGCTCACTGCAGTCTGTGTGAAGGAAGAACAGAATCATCTTCCATTTCCTTAAAAAGGGAGAAATTTCAATGCTCACTTTAAAAACCGACCTAAGACCATTCCTCATCTGTTATGGTACTTTTTGATAGCCTCTCTTACCAGTCCTAGGGAAATGGAAAGTTTATTGAGTTCTAAAACCCCCAGAATATTTGAGATTGTTTACACATGAGAAATGACCTGTGGCTCAGAACTGAAGAGGCAGTAACATAACAGATCTCTAGGGCACCTTCCCTGCTGTGCATAAAGGGAGAAGCTACGCATTCAACGCTTCCAATGGAAGCTGAGAGCCGAGTTTTCCAGGAGCACATACCCTTTCAACTTTCATCTGCCAGTTTCAGGGACAGGAATTCACACAAGAAGTAAGAAGTACACTGAGCACTGTCGGTATTTCTGCAGTGAAAGAGCCTCAGAGCTTCTTCTTGGTTTTCTAGATGATCCTGCTAGCCATTTTTTTCATGTTTGAACACATTTTCAAGTACTGGAAGGGTACCAACGGTGCAAGAAAATATGTAACAAACAAAAAACCCTGACTTTCAAGAGAGATCAGTGTTGTTACCATTGCTCTTATTCAAGTAATTCCTTTATCCTCATGACAAGGTACTTCTGTTAGTACAAGCCTGCGAATTTTTAATTGCTCCCCATTCTCATTCACAGGCAATGTCTTCCTCATAGCAGTTCTGACTTCCAGGAGTTTATTCAGTTTATCCAGCTGCAAGTAACATTAAACCATATCCTTTTATTATCTGCTCTTAAAAATTTTCAATTTATTGGAATCAATACTGTAAGAGTTAACATGGTCAGAAGCCTTCTGTGAGGAAAAGAATTGCCTGAAACTTTTCACATTTCATACTCAAAAGCCTGATTCCTAGCTAGGACAAATCAGCATAGCTCCATCAAAATTCCAGGAAATGCCACCAGTTCACAGGAGTTAAGGATCCATCTTGGACACTTGTGCCAGGAAACCACAAAATGAGTTACTCTTTTCTCTGTAGCGATGAAAATATGCTTGAGAAGTATCTTTGCTTTCTTTTGTTGGGAATCTACATGTTCCTAAAAAAATCCTCAAGCATTTCTTCTGTTACTCTCACATGTGGTCCTGAGCCCACAAAGTCAATTGGAGCTTCACCACTGAGCACCACTTTCCAACCACATCACCACACTCAGCCCTGCCAATCACAACTTTTCAAGAGGAAGTACTAAATGAACCATCTCCCTTCTCCTTTACAGGCTCCTGCTAGTTTAATGTCCAAACAACATCTAGCCTATAATCTCCACCTTCCCAATTCTAGCACCATACAGCAAGGGATTCATTATCCCAGGACAGAAGGGTTACTGAGGCACAAAGAAATTATGTTATGTATTAAAAGTTCCGTATAAAATCTTTGGAAGCATTTACACACCTCAAGTCAGATGACATCCACAGCAGTCTCAGCTGATGGTAAAGAGTTCTCATCAAACAGGCTCATGGCAGCTACACTTGAAAAGTCTAGGGGCAGCACTAGTTAAGGTTTAATAGTTAAAAAAACACTGTTCCAATACCACCATAAGCAACTTCCTTTCGACAAACAAAAAATCAAAGAATAAAATGCAAAGCTTCAATAATACAGAGAAGAGTGACACTCACTTTTAGAAATCAAGTTCAATTTAAGGCATTCATAACAGAAATCCCTGACAGTTCTTCTGGAGGTCCTACGTGTCACATTCATGAAGGATTACTTTGGGGAATCTTATTTTAATTAGATAAATCAATTCAATTTTTGGTAACCTAGGCTTTTATTACTCAAATAGGGTGATGATATATGAATCCCGAATAAAATAAAAATACTCTGCCATACCAGAAAAGAAACAGTTAAAGAATTAACTGTTCTGAGCAGTTTAAACTCCAGTTTCCTGACCCACAGTTTAGACAACTGTTTCATTCCCAGCTTCCAGCCAGGTTCTGGAAACCAACCCCCTTCCGCATGCCCAGATTACCCACACAGGGCCAGAGCAGAGTGCTGACAACTCCACAGTGACCCCAAGCAGCTTCCACTGGATACCTACAGGTAAAGTTCCTTGGACTTCAAAGGATTTTCCCCACCTCTACAGTGGGAGTGCCCATCCCCATTCACTGCAGGGCTCGGAAATATGAATTCCTAAATGCAAGATAATAGAAGAATGACTGGGATAGAAAAGTCAGTGTTTTCAGGGCAGTCTTACCCAGTTTGCAGAAAACAGAAAGAATTAAGATGTGTTCTGAAAACACAGGAGAAAAGCAAAAGCACTGAGTGGCTGTTCCCAAACGCTGGAACATGGCACTTAATGAGGCAGGAGTTCTGCGGAAACAAGAAATAATGTCATCCCATAATTAAAGAATGCTTTGTAATATGTATGCAGAAGGCTGACACAAAGACTGCACAAACACCCTTTTTTCCAGCGTTTCCTGAAATGAGCCATTTGACTCGGCAATGCTAAAAGGTTCTTTTAACAGCCTTTTTTGGTCTGTGATACATCATCTGATGTGACTGAGGTCGAGTGCATTAAGAATCTGTGTAACATTTTGTGCTGCAACGCGACAAAAGAGGCACTGTCTGAGCTGCAAGGCCTGACCAGCACTCGATCTGCTTCCACAGCCACGCTAGAAACACATGTGGAAGTGTACAGAACTTAGAATTCATTTTAAAACTTTTTAAGTAAATAGGGGGTTTAAATTCTGAATAAAATATATAAATACAAAGTCCTCGGTGGCCTCCCAGACCATATATGAAAGAAAGTGGCATGACAGAAACAGCACATTAATGACACTACCCACCCAAAAGGTTAATAGGGGAAGGCATGGACACCTAGTGGGGCTTTGTGTGCTTTACCAGAGAGACCTCCATTACAAGTAACAATGGCAAAATCATTCAAATCTGGCTTAGAAACCCCATTATTTTACAGATGTATTAAGTTTTAGTTAGTAGGCACAAGCATCCCTCTAGTTCTAAATAATCCTTCCTTGGGAAGTGACATTATCTCTGTTGTATTTGTATTTCAGTGAAGGAAGAATGCACTTTTATTAAAAGGGGTGACACACAGTAACACAATTAATGAGTAGCTTTGAATGTTATCTTCTTTTGAAACCCTCTATTCAGGACTGGAACACTGTAATTATAGGCGCTGAGCAAAGAGCTTGTCTAGGTACATTTCAAAATGCTACATATATAATTCATCTTCAGCTTTTTTTCAAAATAGAGATTTTCAAATGTTCAAGGAGCTTTCAAAATGGGGAGACTGATTTAACAGGGAGTGGCCACTCAAAGCAGATACTCAGAAAACTGCTCCAGTAGCCCTAGGCTGGCCACTGCGGCAACTATTCTATGAGCAAAAAAAGGAAACTGGGCTCTGGCACAGCAAGATGATGTAATCATTGAAAGTAGTCCCTCCACCGCTTGAACAGCCCTGCTAACCTCAGTGAGTCTTATCACAAAACCACTTGTAAAATCAAGACATACCAAGCACAGGGCTGAAGGGATCCCATGCAACATTTCCACTAACCCTTTTTGGTTCTGGAATAATCTCTTTGACAGCCTATTTTCTTTTTTTTTTTTTCCAAAAGATACAAGGAAAGCACGTGTGAGCAGGCAAATACAGCTGCAGCATTAAATAAATTAGAATACACTTGTCAAAATTCTAGACAACGTGTTGGTTTAAGACAGGGAAGGTGTCGGGCAGAGTGTGCAAGGTTAACCTAACCACACAGGCAGAGGCCATGTGGAGTCATTATATTCAGGATCCACGTGAGTGAGAGCAGACTGTTTATAAGCTGCACAAGTTCTGGTCCCCAGTATTTGGGTGTGCATGGATGGATGGATGGATGTGCTTGCATGTATATGTCTATACATATGCACACACAGAGTAACTATGTAAACTATTTTTTTTTTAAGAATAATGGAAAGCAGGTGGAAAAGGAAGGTTAACCAGGACACAAACATCTAAAGAGCAAATATATTAAAAATTAAACATGATATTCAATTATAGTAAGTTCTACAATTATTTTCTGAAGACTGGCTTCTACAAGCACAAGACTGCCACTGAATGAGAATTACCGCTTCCACTCTGAGATGAAACCAAGAGCACCTTCTGCTGCGTCAATTGATACGGGAAAGGCATAGAGCCACGGATTTCTTTTTTTTAATCCTATAGCACAGTAACTCTGACACAGAGTCCCTCTGCAGTGGCTGACGTGCACACTATCTCAGGAAAAAGCCTTGTGCTGGCTGCCAACGACTAAATCAAGCTAATCAGCAATGTGCCAATGCATGCTGATGTTGACACTTCAAGGATCACAAAATATTCAGTTCTACTCATTAATCCTTTAATGCTGGTTCCCATCAATCAAAGAGCCCACTCTAATTACAGGTTTCAAAAAGCGCCAGTGAGATCATTAACAGAGCAATGCAGAGGACAGCACAACAAGAGAAGGATTTCAGATGCCAAATCCTTTCCTCGCGAAGCCCAGTGTCTGCCATTTCCTCAGGAGCACCAACGTCAAATCACAGGCAGAATTACCTGCATGTGGTTCACAGAGCTATGGTAAGCCAATAAACTGCAAGAGCACACTGCAAGCATAAATTACTTCCTAGGAGCTACACCAGTCCCTGGAGTTAGGTACATACAGCTCACACTACAAGGGCTGAAAACTCTCCTGCTGACCATCTGAGCACTGGATATTTGCACCAGGGGCACAGTTCTGCTGCTCACTCTGTCTCCAGCAGCTTACTCTGCTGAACAGAGCCCAGAAATCATGGGAGCTGCAGAAAACATGGCTTAATGACTGCAGTCTCACTGCACCCTTCTACATTCGAAGTAATTCTTCTCTGCTATACAGTGAGCTTGCAGTTCTTCAGAAAAGAATTCGCTCTTTTTACTGGCAAGTCACATGACCCAGTTTTCAGTTTCTATCTGCACTATACTGGCTTTATATTTTACACTTTATCTCCCTTTCACCATTCCCAATTTACTGTGCAGCCGTTTGCCATCTCTCAGCAGACAAATCAATTCCTACTATCATCCTTTGACCAGTCCTCGTGAGTAACATTAGCGAGACACACAGTGGCTTTGGGGAACTGGAGACTTTTGGTAAAGACTGAGTAAGGCAGACACTCTCTAGGACATGCAGTCAGGAACCTTCAGGGTGCCAAACTCTCTGAAAACCAAACTGAATAAATAAAATACAGGCTTTTCTGTCCAAGTGTTAGGATTTTTCCCACTTCCTCCCTTCATGTGTTAAGTGTGAGATCTTACCCAGACCCCAGGACTTCTGTAGAATTTACAGCTCCTGCATAAAAGCATGGAATACATCAGGAAGCACATGTGCTGTCAGGTAACCTCGATATGGGTGTTTACTCCACTTTATGTCAGTGCTTAAAATCAGCTGTCTTTAGCTAGGATAGTGCTCAAGTACTTCTCATCTTCTACCTGGACAAACGACACTATTCCCAGACTTCTTCCTCAGCATTCCCTTCTCAGCAGGTTGCTCTGCACATTTTCGTCTGATTTCCCACTATCTCCCTGCAATCCTCAAATACCTTTCCGCTATACCACTGAAATATTTGCAGTGCTCTGGTATAAGGCCAGCTACTTTTGTCCTTGTCAGCGCTTTTTTCCTAGTGCTTCCGAAGTCCCAAGGAAGATGTAAAGCTGAGTGCTGTAACAGTCAAGGGGTACCATCATCATCCAACAGATAAGGCACAAGAATTCCAGGATTTATTTCTCTCCTCTGCTTAGCCCCAACATCTCATCTCAACTTTCCACCTTACAGAACTCAAGATATAAGCACTCACAGTTCAATACCGAAATTGCTCTCCCCATCAGCTGACTGCAACCAAGTCCTGCCATCCAGGTCCTCAGGCAGACATGGGATGTGCGCACTAGAGGCACAATGTCTGTGCTAAAGCCCTACGTGTAACACCGCACAGCTATAAACGCCTCAGAGACGACTCTTCTGGACTTGACCACGGAAGCAAGAACATTCAACAGAGCAAATGACTACGTAGCAATTGGCAAATGTAAGTCAAACGCACTCACAGTTACAAACAGGGGTGCGTTGAGTTGATGATGTCTTTAGGGCTAGGGCCTACTCTGCAATGCCCCTAGCTCAAAGGCAACTATGCCTGCAATAATGGTAACTGAACCAAAGAACTGGATCATCCTGCCCTAAGGACACAACATCTGGTAAAGGCTGAATCAAAAGCCAGAATATCCCCAGTAAGAGAAAGCTTCAGTACCCACTGTTACCTGCAAGTCTCTTGAGCACTGAGGATAAGCACAGATGAGTTCCTTTGCCAAGGCACAGAAGAGGATGCCACCACAATAGCATGGCAGGTCTAACATCACTGCAGCAGAACAGAGTGGAGCTGCAGGCAAGCACAACAACCAGAAAGATGTTCAGCACACCTGAGCTGGTTGTGTGGCCACAGCCTGTGTGCTTTCTGTCATTCCCATTTGCTCAGAAAGTACTTGCCTTAAGGCAAGGCACAGAACCAAAGCACAACTTCCCACCTGAGACCATAAAAAAACACCAACAAAGGTAAATGAGACAAGCAAAGAGAACACACCTTGTCATCCCCATCAGAGAATGTTTTCACTTGTCCTTTTCTTGAAGAATAAGAGATAGGTAAATAAAAAAGCCCAGTGGTTGCTCAGGGTTTTATTCATTTCCATAGTTTATCTTTACAAGGAAAGCCTTCACAACATCTTATACTGTGTTAACTCTAACGATATGAATTGACAGCTTTGCTTTTGCCTTTCACACCTGTCCAGGACACCAGTTCTGGTTAGTAACCATCACTTAAAATACTCACCTACATATTCTATCCCTATCTCTGAAATCATGTGAATTATTCAGTAAGCTGCTACAACACGGATTTCTTTAGAGAAGACCCGCTTAACATGGTATATAGGGAACACATTAAAGGATTTATTTTGCTGTCAGATTAGAATATAAATTGATAAAATTACACTTGCTGCCAAAGATAATGGCTGAGGTTATACCAATTTTTATACCTCTTAGCTTTAGGGGAGGAATCTCTGAAAACACAGTAGCATGTACAGCATACAAATTCCTAATCATCTCTCAAAAAAAAAAAGGTACGCCTTCTAATGTTTTTCGAAGAGGGTAAGAGGACTAGATACACATAAAATATGACCCAGAAATGGGTCCTATAAACCATATTCTTTCAGCAAGCAAAATATAAGTGATTTCTGCAACCAAAAAGTTAAAATGTGCTGCTAAATTGTGCAATCTTTACCTTGCACGTACCCAGTCTGGATAAGCCACTGAGGAGGTGGCACACACACAGAGATATATAAATAGACGTAGATATGGATACACAGCCATACCTCAAAACATAGTAGTGGCTGCTTCTCTGAAGAATCACAAGCTAGATATCCTCTCTGCTCCTCCTTTCCCAGATGCCTGGAAAATCCTTGTGGGTTTTACAAGAGCAGAGACCACAACTGCCCAGCATACAGCAGCAACTTTTGGATGACTACCAAACCCGCTGTTACTTGGGCCAGGGAAAACTGCCCTGCGTCGCAGTGGAAGCCCAAGTTTTTCCTTTCCACCACACTGTGGATAAGCACAGAGCCACGCTGGCACAACGCCACGGGCAGGGGGAGCAGGTCCGTGACAGTGTCCCCTCGCCCCTGCACAAAGCTCACCCAGGAACAGCCTCTGAAGGAAAAATGGAAGGGAAAAAGTGTTTGTGGTCTGGCTAATCCTGTAATCAAATAAACTTTTAACAGCTCTCTGGTGGTATGTAACGCTGGTACGAATCATGCAGCTTTTGTGAAAAATCGTAAGTTAAATCTGCTTTCCGTCTGCCATTCTGTGGATAATTCTAGTCTTTTCTCTACCTTGCAAGAAAAAGACCTTGATTTTTCTTCGTAATACTTCTATGAATTTTAAAGCGGCGATCTTCCAATTAAAAAAATGTTGTACTGGTGATATTTATCGTATTAATGCACGTGATAAATGGATATGATTCGTGCTAACAAGATTGTAACTATATCCATATTTTTAAAAATAAAAATATTATTATTTAAAAAAAGATAAAATAATTAGTATTAGTTACAAAGCCGATCCCCCCTTTTTACAAATATTACATGTAAAAATAACATACAAGATGTAGTTTTAAGATAAGTACTGCCTCAAAACAAAATTAACCTTAAGAAGACAAAGTTAAGATAGTTTCAAGTGTAAGACCTAAGCTTTAGTTTTTCCCTATGAAATTCAAAGCTAATTTTTAAGAACATAATGCTTACTTACATAACACACTGCTTAGTACACACGCACAACCTGTAAGGTTATCCAGAAGACAACAAAAAGACTATGAGCCTTCATCCAGAAGACCACCAAAAGAAGACAGAAGACCCCCTGGCAACAAGTGAAGCAAGCGCCGTGAAGTACAGTGATGTAAATGTTTAGAATCAGAAATACAAGAAAATTTACAGGAAACACTGATGAATATGTATTAGCACATAGTATATAAGTTTAGTTTAAATTACTTTGTTTTGTACATAAAGTAGGGTAAAAAACCCTGCCCATATCCCAGTCAGTTTTGCTTATGCCTCACCAGACCCTTAATCAGACTTAACTAATCACTACCAAATTTTTACATGCTTGTATAAAATTGTTATTCAATTAAAATGACTACTAAATATTAACTTTATTGTTTATTAAATTAGACATGTAAGACCTCATTTATAACACGTATTTAATACAACAAATGTCATCGGATTTCATTCTCTCATTGCAAATACCTCATCATGAGTTTCCAGAGCCTTGCTCCTCTATTAAAGCAGAAGTTCCATACCAAGGAACCAGGCTTTCAAATTACCTGATTTTGCAGGAAAGCATACACACATGAATTATGCTTTCTAATGGGAGGAAGAGGAGACCATAAATGCTGTATGCAATTTCCAAAAGACTAATTATATTCAGCATTAAGCATCTAGACAAGAGCTAAGGAAAAATAATCAGAATAACTAAAGTTGATCACTCAAATTGCATGTTACAAGGGGAAATAAAGAATTTTCGCGTTATGTTCTGTTTGACAATAACATAACCTTCAACGTTGTTTTCCAGCAAAAAAGGCATAATTCTGTTTATTATTATTTTAAAAACAACATCTGTGCTTGCAAGTATCCTTGTAAAAAGTGCACAATATACTCCTTTTGCAGAGGCCACGGGAAAGAGAAAATCAAGTATCTCAGTATTTTCCTGCTGTATCAAAGAAGGCTAATTAATGGAGCTGCCTTGGCAGCTGTCATAAAAATATTACCTCTTGTGTGTTCTTCAGTATAGGCTTACTGCCCACTTACATATTTAAAACTTTTAAGCAAATACAAGAGGATGAATTTTTTGATAAATCTAATTCTGTCATGATTAATGAAACAACCATGGGAAGATACCCTTTTTCAATCATGTCTTGCCTGCGGATTAAAACAGGTAAAGTCTTGGAAAAACCTATTAGATAAAAACGACAAAAAGCTTTCCATTTTTAGTCAGGTCTCCTTTATCCTTCAGAATCACTTGATTTCATTTGACCAGACACTGAAACATCTGGAATTTCAAACTGTTGGCAAACAGTGTGCAAGTAGTTCAAGAGAAAAGAAGGAAAAGAAATTTTTTTTTTAATTTCCTCTGAATTACAGTACTGAAAGCTTCCCATCCTTTTCAATGTTTGCTTATATTATTCAAGCCATTCTCATTATGGTACATAAAATTAATTTCTGCAACAATGCTATATGGAAATATTTAATGAAGATACTTACTAGTACCTGCTGCTGCAGAAAGAATTTATATTACTAGATAAATAAAAAAATACTATTTCTGAAACTTGTCCATCAGACACAAACATTTCAAGTTCTTTTCTAAATTATCTCCTGTAATAACCTGACAAACTCTGAAAACATTTCCAAGCATTTCAGTTTTGTGCGGATCAGATGTAGATCTTCATTTTCTAGTTTATATTCCATTCCTGGCAATTATTCTGTAGATCTCAAGTTTCCCTAATGGAAATCCCTCCCTTTCGTTTCTTAAACATATTACAGTTTTAAAAGGAGAGTATATGTTCAATACATTACAGGAGTTTCCTTTGCAAATACCAGCCTTCTGGGGAAAGGCATTTTATTCACTCCTGTTCTTTTCACTTTGTTTTGATGCCACTGAATTCAGCATAAAGAGATGTTTGACCACTTTCATGCCCTCTACCCCAAAGGAATGTTTTGAAACTATAAAAGATGCCAGTACTTTGGTTGGGCTTTCTTTTCCTATGAGAATTTTCAGTATATTATACAGTACCATAACATAAAGGAAAAGACCTCCATGCAGTACAAAGGTAGGGTGGCAGAGATCTTCTCAATCTTCTTTTTTATGGCATCTCTATCAGGTTGGCAATAGATGAGGACAAAGCAGGGCACTCCACCCACACAATGCAGCAGAAAAAATCAGATATTCCTCAAAGCGATCACTGAAGAGCTGGGAACCTGATCACAATTTTCCTTTCCATTCTCAAACAAGCAGCAATATAAGGAAAGATAAGACATCTCTCAGAAGTGTATTTTTATTTTATACATTTAAGTGCTTCTTCTTTTATGTTCCATGCTTTTCTGCAACACATGGGGTTTTTGCTCTAGCATATGCTACAGTCTCAGTACTTGGGACAGCTGGGATATTCTACTTAGTAGACATTTCTTGATCCTTCCATCATTTTCCCATCAGCACAGCCACTCAGCCATTCAGGCAGCCACAATATGTTACAGCATCCTACTTCCACCTATGGCTGAATCATCAAAATGATACTTCAAAAGGACACAATTATAATATTTCAAAGGAAAAACAGATGCTTGAAAAGATAAAATAAACACAGGTAATGACAGAATGCCACACCACCATCCCACCTCAAGGCCTCGGTGAGACGTGTATTGTGTACTGCAAATGCCCTGGGTTTTAGCCACTGTTTACACCTTAAAATGGTCTTCCCTGCACATTGCTCTTTATGAAGTTTGATTTCAGTTTAGGTGTTATTTCAGAGAACGTCTCAAAATGTACCAGTACAAACTGTTTCAACTCTCAATACCCAAAAATGACTGAGACTGATGTTTGTCTGGCCTTCTCCCCATACTTGCAGCATACACCTCCAAAAGTAAAAGAAAAACAAAAAGAAAAAAACCAGAGCAGTGCTACAGCAACACAATAACCCAGAGGTCGGCTCTGGAACACAACCAAAGTAACTCCCCAGCTCTCAGAGCCCTTACCACAACTGTACCCAGCTACCTCCCTGCCACCCAGTCACTCTGGCAGCAGAAGAGACCAGAACAGAGCCCTGGGTGACAGAACCCAAAGGTGGCCACTCTGACCACAAGGACCAGAAACACATTTGACATCCCAGCGGCTCTACAGCTGCAATAGTGCAACATTTGTTCACAACCTAATTGTCTGCATGTCTCCATTTAGATGCCCACTTCTGGGTCTTGGACAACATCAGGGATCTTTGCATCACAGAGCAAAGTGGGTGCCTATGATCACCCACATGGAGTTTGTATACAAAACAAGGACTAAACCTGTCTTTCCAGTACCCAGGTGCGATTCAGTGTCCTATCTCACAGAGCAGAGCTCCAAGACTTGTTTTCATTCTTTCACAGAACATCAGTCTATCAGAAACATAGCTCTCTCTTAAAGCACACAGAGCATCAAATAGCAAGCGTTCTTTTTCAATTTAACTTGCAAAATCCTAAATCCAGTTTCACAACTGATTTTAAATGCATCTCTCATCCAGTGGCAACATCTGGATATTGCTGAGCTCTCCTTCCACTGTACAGGAAGGGAGTTGTGTCACTGCTGATGCCAGCTTTGGAACTGAGGTGGTTTTCGAGGAGAAGGCGGTCTTGGCCAACACACACCTAAGTGGCACGTGCACAAGTAAAACTAGCTGTGGCAGTGCAAAGCAGAGCCCAGCAACAACCCAGTCATGCACACAACTTTTCACTAGCCCTCCCTGCAAACCTGACTTCTCATCTAGCTCCCACTGCCATGAAAACAATGATAAGGGGATTAAACCACAGGTGTCTCACTGCCTTTCTCTCCCCACCCTTAAAATGTAACTATCAGGCTGACCTGATTTACATTAAAAAAAAAATGCATCCTTGTTTGCCCGCATATACTGTGTCTGGTGACGTCAACAATTTCAGGCAAGTCCATGATTTAAAGATCGCAGGGAATTCAATGCAGCGATCACGGTGCTCAAAGGGGAAAGTGTTCTCCCTTTCAAATGGAGATAAAATATAAACTGTTGTAGACTAACATAAATTACCCTGCAATAGGTTAAAACATCACAACATCATAAATGTCCTCTTTGGGTGTCCAGGGCTGTCTGGCATATTTAGGCCACTGTGCAGCACTTATTACCCTCTGACCTCTTTTCAGGAGCATCCACCCATGTGCTGTATTTCTCAGCCTTTGGAATGCCAGGATTATACAACAGGATGGGATCAAAAAAACCAACATTGTGGGAAGGAAGGGACTGGAATAGAGAGACATCATAGCAAGAAAACCCAACCAAATAAACAAAACAACCCAGAGAGGAAAAGGTGAGAAATTTCAATGCAGCTGAGAAACTACTGCAGGTCCTCTGATAAGGAATTATTTCAGCAGAAAGATGCACCACAAGGGTTAATTTGAGAGAATGGGTATGGTACAGCGCAGTGAGCAGCTGGTAGGACACCATACCTCACTACCCACCACGGCTAACACAGACACCTCGCACCTGGTCCTCAGCCATTTGGAGCGAACTTCACAGTTCTGCTATTAGCACTGGAGCTGCTGCAACCCACTTCTTTAAAAGTACCGAAGTTCACATTTTCAGCCCTTCTCGACAGCAAGACCAGCTCAGGGGAGAATCCACCTTCTGCAGCCCTTGCAAGGCAAACGGCCTCCTTAAAGGGAAGTACACGTGCAGGCTGGGGACAATAGAGAGCAGATACTTCACTGATGTGTGGGGACAGCAGCTGGAACTCTGGATGAATCAGTGTTCAGCTCTCCTCCATCCTTGTCCTACTCTGATGTCCAGAACATCTGGCCGCAAGTAATTATGCTGCCTAGCCTAGGCAGCCTCCCTTGCAGCACACACAAAGTTTCTGCTATAGCAGGAAGAGTTTTATAACAAGGACACTTTGTTCCAGCACCCCTTAAGCCACAAAAAAACTTCCTTCCCAATTTCAAGAATCACAAACATTTCTCAGCCTTGCTGCAACTCCAGACTCCACTTGTCAACTCCCTGCACACACTAAGATTTCCACCTGGCTGAATAAAAAAAGGAAACATCTTCAAGTTCAGTAAGAAAAAAAGGTAAATAAATACATACCCTGGGACATATCAGAACATACCCTAAAGACTGATAAAGTTTGGGGCTTGCTGCCCACAGTGATTTCTGTCCTGAATTAGCTGCTGAAATCTAGACTGATTTTATTCTTTGTTCTTTTGGCTAACAGAAAATTCTGACAGCCCCATTAATGTTGCCCTGTTTATCTCTTCCTCATGACTTCTCATCTGGACAAAGACCTATTTTTGGTTCTTTTTATTTGTTAATGCATTTTTCATTGCCACCAGAAGGCACTTCAGAAGGATTAACAATAATTTCTGTACTCATTTGATGGACACTCTGCTTTGTTCTCCACTATTTAGAAAGAAGAAAAAAAATACTAATTAATGATCATCAACTATCCATCAGGTTTCTCATAGGAATTGTTTTATTGTCTCATTTACAACAATATTTATACCCTTAAATGCAACTGGCTTCATGGATTATGGCTCCAAGAAGATCAGAATAACACAGGCCTGAAGAAAATTACCTATCTCCTCGGACAATACATCTTCTCACAAATTTGGGATGTGTATTTGGTGCAGTTCTGTCAGTCCTAGTCAAGAACATCAAAATCTAAAAATATGTTTATCAGCAGAATATATGTTTACCTGTGCAGACACACAGTTTATTTAAGGTATCAGTAATATTCTAAAGGACTATAAATCTAAGCAATCAGTAGTTCTACAGGGCATTTTCGTAAGAAACTCTCTAATATTTTCAGACTTTTACCCAGTATGGGGGAAGGAACTTGTCATTCGGTCAACCCTGAATAATGACTTTTAAACACGTAAGCAGCATGTCTGGCTTTGTAGTGGCAGCAGTAATATACTTGGTATTTCAGCCTTTCTGAACATATTTAATTGTGCAAGCAAACACAAATCTAAAGCCAATGAGTTTCACTCATTGGTCATTATTTCCTGCACAAACCTCAGCCATAGTACAAAGGCAGTGAAACAGAGCTACCATACCTGACTAAGCAATTAATAGCAGGAAAGAATAGCAAACCAGAAATAGCAATACAGAAAATGAAGGGATATTTCACGCAAATGCAATTGATTTAGTATCGTGACACTAAAAAATTATGTTTTGTTTGCCATTCACAGACCACTTTTACTGGCTGTAGTACCCTGGGGATTTTTGTATCTTAATATAATAACTATGAATGGAAATAAACTTATCATCCTGTTAAGAAAAGGTTAGTGGTATGCAACAACTCACCAAGTACAAAAATAAAATGCTATCAGACATTTTTTTTCATACTAGATATGACACAGAGCCACAGATGAAATCAGGACCTCATCTGAGTCATGCTGCATCAGAAACACGGTAAGAATTTCTGAAGAGTTTCTGATTTAGAGATGCAAACACACCCGAGGGGAGCAGCACAGCTCCCAGCTGTTCCTGCAGGGAGGACAGAGAGGTGACGGCTGAGATCCCATACACGAGCACCTCCCAAACCTCCCAGCTCCTTCTCCCACACAAGCAAATCACACACCACAGCTGCTGTCTGGGGTAATATCCAAATACATATTTAGGAAACTACAAGGCATGTATTTTTGATACTGACTAAAGCCATGTAAGCAGGATAAGAAAGAGACCACAGAGGAGGACTAAATAAGTATCTCTACCCAGACACAAATGTTTTCATTTTCTTCTTGTTGGTTTGGCTGGCTTTGGTTTGCTTCTTCAATGTTTCTTTGTGTGTGATCCATCAACTAAATACAAATGCAAAAGACCTATTGAGCTTTACTGTGTAGGAATAACACGGGGAGAGCAGAAACCAACCAACATTTTACTCCCAAAGAATATACTATTACTGAGAAAAGTAAAGTGGTCCTAGCTCAATTCCAGTAGTTCAAGCAAACAGCCCTTGACTTGTTAAACAACATACTGCCCTACAGGCAATGGTGCCTGTGACACCTTGAAAACAAAGTTTAGATCTCCTACTCCATCTCCCTTTCTCAGTCACCAAGACAGATGGAAAGCAAATGTATCCAGAGAATTATAGCTGTGACACTTCCCCAAGACAGAGAAGCAATGAGATTTGTTCAGGAAATACATTATGGTAGATCATCTCGCACTCCATTTTGCAGTGCATGTGAAGCTTTCAGCACCAGAGATTATACTGAGTGATTTTGTCTGATCAGAACCTGCCAGATAAAATTTCAGGGGTCAGTGAAATTCTGCTGTTAAGAGTGATGGTCACACAAATACCATGTTCATATGTTCCCATGCCATATCCATTTGCTAAGAGATACCGTGCAGGGCTCAGATCTGGCAGAGAGCCCAAGCACAGCAATACACTGGAACAAAGAGATCATCGTGAAAGCAATAAATCTTAATTATAGTCTGATATTAGCCACATATGAAAGGTGCTGTTTATCTCAAACACTTAAGAGCTTCTGAAAGATGTTTTCAATTGTTAAAGAAAGACATTTTTCAATCTAAGGATTTCCATAGCAGATTCCCAAGACGGTACTGAGACACAAACCAGAAGCTGGTATTGCTCCTCTTTTTCTCACAGGTTCATTCACTTTTCACATCCTACCTCCTAAAGTCTTAACCAGGCAGAAGACATTTAACCTTGGCACAAGTTATAACAACAGCCAGCAGCTTGATCTCGGTAAAAACATTTGTCACCCACAGACTAGCCAGAGGAGGAAAAAGGCAACCTACAATCAGGGACACATTCTGATGCTTAGAAATAGCTGCCGTGCAGAACCAGTGTTTTGGGCATGAATTGTCCATGGGCCATGTGGTTGTTGAGCAGCCAAATTGTTAAGGGTTGTAAGCAAAACCACCCTCTCCCATCTTTGCTATGATTTTCTGATAACCCACTTGGGCTGCTGTGTCCTCTCTCTTCAGGAAAAGCAGTACAGCTCTTTCCCTGGTGCTTAAAAAAGACTCTTTGCCAGGCCAGGTGCATCACATGGAGGAGTTCCTTTTAATAAGCAGCTAGGGTATACAAATATAGGAATGGAAAAAACCTAGTCTGCTTCAGAGGGCTACTCTGCTAGTTTCGTACATCTGCTGATGTTTCTTTGCTGTTCTTCACAACTCCACCACATCTACACCGAATTATTTTTCAACAGCTTACAGCAAACCCTACAAAGCAGATGGGCAGCAGAGCATGAGCTGGTTTTGCAGGACTTGCACACCTGCTTTACTGGATCTGTAACACTCGAAGTCAATGCTAGAACTCAACCCACAAGTCACACAAGAACTGCACAAGCCACACAAGAGCTGACTACTCTCAAGCACATCTGATCCTCCTCATCAGTTTCCATTCAAGAGGCCACAGCCTTCACACAGATCTAGAATCACAGAATGACACAGGCTGGAAGGGCCTCTTGAGGTCTCTTGTGGATGCACCTATACCAAGCAGTTCACCCAGACCTCATCCAGATGAGCTTCAAAATACCTCCAGGACTGAAGAGTCTACAACCCCTCACAGTCTCTGTTCCAGCATTTGACCACCCTCATGATACAAAAGGGGTTTTTTATATCTACCTAGAATTTACCCTGTTTCAACTTGTATGCTTTGCCCAGGAACAGCCATCAGTGGCCGAAGCAGTAACCTCTGCCACAAGCATGTGTGCTCCAAGAAGAGGACAAAGAATTATTTTGGGAGGTACCACAGCACTGCCTATCTGTCCTATATTTTCCCAGGCCTCACTCCCTGTGCTGCTTCACCCAAGCCTTATGCAAACAGCCTGCATGAAATTCCATGCTGGTGCAATCCAGGTCCCCAGATCCATTACCCACACAGCTGCCCTCTTCAGCGGCAGCATCAGCAGAGATGCCAAGGTCTCCGTGGTCACACATCTCAAATGAAAACAGATGCTTGCCCTCCAGGAACCAACTCAGTTATTGATGGAAAAATATTAGTGCATGAATTCATTAAAACCTATTCCTCCATCTTTGAGGCCTGATGAATAACCCAAACAAGGATTTACAACTGACTCATTACAAAACCAGCAAAACAAACTCTAAGGTCCATTATTTAGAGAGGATTGTTTCAGCAATTCCACACCAAAGTGCCAGGCTGGAGCCTCCAGGTCAGCCTCTGCACAGGGCAGTATCTCAAATGTTGCACTGAAGCGGCATGTTTCCTATTCCTGTTTCTCTGCAGTTCCAGGACTATTCATCCAGCTTCCAGAACAGTGCAAAAATTTGTTTTCAAAACAGAAACATGTAAATTAACTCTTTTTATTAAATTCGTATTTGTTTTCCCTCCAGGAAATTCTGCACTCAGTATGCCAGACACTACTGCTAATTTATCAAACAAATTCACTCCAAGAGAGAATTATTGCAAAGCAGACTGGAACGACTTCCTGGAAATCACTTGGAGTTTGTGCAAGGCATTGCTTCTCCTCAAGGCAAAGAAAGAAGGGGGAATGGAGAGCCTGCCCACAGGCAGAGCCACAGTGGAGTCACGGCTTCCCAGAGCAATCCGCTCCTTCTCAAAGCCCTCCCGTGGAACCAGAATGGCTCTTTCCAGAGCACACGGCAGGATCGGGATCGGGATCCATAAACATGCATCCATATGGCACTGGCACAGCACGCTGCAGGGTGAAGAGGCTGCCCTCACGAGCAGCCATGGCACGCAAGGACACAACTTTAAAAGCACACCTGTGTCTCTAGAGGGGCAGACATGCATGCCAGGACTCTCCAACACCATCCATTCATGTCCCTGCATATCCAGCAGAGCCAGAATTTGGAGACATGCATATTGTTTACAACTACAGGACAGTTAAGCATACCTTATTTACAAAAAAAAAAACCCCACCAAAACAACAACAAAAATCCACCAGGCATTTTAAACACCAAAACTGAATCTCTCCTTTTGAGATGGCAGTTCTCACCACAAAGATCCAACCCCAGATGACAGACTGTTAGGAATTTTGTAATCTGATATAATCTAAATATAACAGTTTGTTTTTGTTATGATATGGTTAAAAAAAACCTACTCAGGAGAATATATCTGAAGCCAATGTTCAATTGGCAAATTTTTCTTTTTTAATTGCCAAATTAATCTTATCCTGTAATCCCTAAAGATATTAAAAGTCTTTATGACAGAAACACAGTCTTAACTACAGAAAAATAATATTCTGATATTTGAGCACACTCCATTTTTTTGGTTGACACCAGATGTTAAGTAAGTTTTAATTCCCGATTTCCTAAAGGTGCGTATCTTTCTTTATCAGAAAAATACTTTTCTCCACGAACAAAACAAAAAGCTCCTGTGTCAGCTGGTCTTCACCACTACAGCCACCTGATCCAGGAGAGAAACCATTACTTTTATGGTTTTAGACACTAAATCAACTTTTATTAAAAAGAACTTGGTTCCTTTAGAGCAGCAAACCTATTGCCACAGAATGCTTTTTTTCACGGTGATGATAGCAGAGATGAGAATTGGGGGTGAAAAAAGAGAAGGAGTAATTGCAAGCCCATTAGATAACCTGAACCTAATGCAAATACACTGAAGATAAATTTAATGAGCATAGGAAAAGTAAACTGAGCAACAAGTTCACCTCATGTTCTCTTTCTCTCCAAATAAAAACTTAACTATGACTACTAAAGCCTTTTCCCTCAGTCCATCTCATGAGCTGAAATAATGACACACTTTTTGAGGACAAACATTGTCCCTGCACTCAAGACCTAAGAGCTTTTATCTTCTTTGGTCTTACTTACACTGCGTGGAGGGAATTAGGACATCACCACCAGGGCCAAAGTCCTCTGGGACAACTGGGAGGAGGACAACAGGTTCTTCAGCCAGGTGGCACCTGGGCAACCTTAACCTCACACCGCTCCATGCAGTCACCCACCCAGACACTGAGCTGCTCAGAAGGAAAACTTTTAACTTGGATTTATTGGGCCTGTATACAAAGAAATTCAGGATTTGCGTGCATCCCAGTTCCCACAACTTTTCACTCACTTTTGAAAATATCAGCCTCAGAGGGTTTGGCCCCTAAATCCACACCTGCAAGCAAGTGGAAGGCAACAGACCACTTCACAGAAGAGCCAAACCTTTGTACTCATATTCTTTGAGGATCTAGATTTTTCAGACTAGCAGGAAAGATCTCATGCTCTAAAGTTGTCCTACAATCTAAACTATACAAACTGTAGTTGACGCCACAGGTCCAATGAACTTGGAGATGTATCACCTTATGATATACCACAAAAGAGTAGAAATTTTTGTTTTGAAAGACGAGTAACAAAAATCTCTCCTGCAGCATTAATTACAGTGAGAAGAACAAAGAAGAGCATGCTGGAAACTGGGAGCAAGCCACATTTTATCTGAGGCACTGTGTCAGCACAGTAGTTTTCCTCCATAGTGAGTGCTGAGGAGTTTTGGGCCCATCTGCCCCTGACAGAGGTTCAATGTAAGGTCCTTATATATCAGTCCATCACAGAGAGATGGCACAGAAAGGCACAAAAGGAGCTCGCTACTCTCAGAAGGAAGCTGAGAGTCCCAGCTGTACCTCTGCTCCAATTACCCGCTTCGTGAACTTTTGTCACAAGAGAAGGTTTTCTGAAAAAATAAATACATGCTCTGATTAAGTAAATTGTGAGGAGTTAATTTGCAATTCCACAGTCCCCAAGGGACGCAAGGACCAATCTCTCTGGCGTTTCATCTACAGTAATTTAATAACTTACATTGTAAGACCTGTGGCCTGCAATGAAGATACCAGGACGTATTTTCAGGATATTATTCACCCTAGTGCCACTGACTGAAAGGCACTGCTGGCCAATTTAAGCAAACAAGACCTAGCAGTCCCACTACCTGATCCAGTGATTAGTACAACAGGCTGTTTTCACTGCTGGGATCAATAGCTCCACAGCTAACAGCTTCCACCAGCAAGCAGGTCTAGGTCAGGCTTGCAAAAAGAGACAAAACCAAGCATGTTCCTCCATTCACATTCCAATTCACTAAAAGTCACTGCACAATTTAAATCCCTGCTCTCACAAACAGAGACATGCAATATAATGTACCTCACAGATTCCCACATTCCTGCTATTCTACACACTGTGTCCTCAGCTCCATTTGAGGCTAGAGTTTTCAGTTTGTTTTCTTCCAATATCTCCTTCCTTTGATCACCTGGAACTGAGTTGGTCATTACTATTTCAACTAATGTCGCCCCAGCTCTGCAGCATCTCAGAGCTCTCAACAGCAAAGCACTCTTTTAATGGTAGAGTGCACTCAACAATAAGATTAATAAAAACTACACAGCATCTTGTATGAGCGTAGCAAGAGGACCAAAGTGAGAGCAAAGAGTGCTATGAGTCCAGACAGTTCTAAGCCTCCTCTCCTACAAATCAAAGTGAACAGCCACTAGAGAGTCTCCCCTTCTAGCCACACCGTGCACTGCCAAATATTTTAAAAGTCACTGTCCTCTTTTAAAGAACTCAAAATTACCTGAATACGATTTACACAACTGTTGTAATTAATCATCCACACATAGAATCTCTTCTTAAAAAGTATCATCTTTGGATCTGGTTACATAAATACTTAACACTATATTGGGCTGATCAATATATTGTTGTAAAGCTAATGGTTTATGTAGGCTGGTGACAAGCATCCCTCACCATATAAGGTGTAAATATAGGTGTGACAATCAATTTGTCTCTAACCACTACACGAAATAATGTTTTACCAAGGATGAAAAAAAGCAACATAATTGCTAAAAACTTTTGAGATTTGTCTCTGTGGAAAATGATGGAAGTTTGTGCTAATTTTCAAGTTTTCCACCTATATATCATCAGATATAAGGCAAAAAATATTTAGTTTACAGGTGAAAGGATGCAACTTCAGTGCTTTGATGCAGAATACCTGAGCTCCTGTTTCACAACAACTGTGAGTATGAGTAATTTAGCTGGAAATTGTGAGGAAGTGATGAATGACTCGTAGAGTTCTCCAACTGGTTTTCTATGCATATGCTCCAGTTGATATGATATACTTATGTAACTAGGACAAGGCAATTGAGCAATAAAGACAGCACAGGAAATGCCATTTCTGCCATTAACCAAAATACTCATGGCATTTACATTCTCAGAGAACCACTGGGAAAGTCTGTTCCTTTTTTTTTTCTTTCTTGAGAAGTGTTTATAAAAATCAGTAACACCTCCTTTTTTTCTCCACCCACATGGACTTGGCAGTATATCCCAGTATTTAGTTATGTCAGCTTCAAAAATCCTGCATTGCATTGCTTCAAGGCCTCAAGAAAACCAAAACAATTAAATTACACACTGATTTAAGACCTGCCCTTTTCTCCTCTATATGCCCTGAACTCCAAGAGAGACTTGGTTTCCCCCTAAATCTGGCCCCAGTTCAGCTGCTGATTGGAGCTGGCTTATGGGATTGATGTCCAAGATAAGAACTAATGAACATTTATCAATCAGGAAGTCTGTGTAAGTACCTGGAGAGTGCATGGTGTTATCACCAGTGCATCTGGGGAGAGTGTTAGGGCTTTAAGAACCTGCACCAAAATAATATTCTTGAGATGAAAACCACAAAGGAAATAACAAAATCACCCAGACATCCTTGGAGGACAAAGGGACCATGAAGTGCTGTTTCTCCTAAAAGGCAGCAGTCCCCTGCCTGCCCACACTAGTTTGGGAGGCTGGGCAGAGGAGGTGGCTGCCTTTTCTATAAGCATCACTGGCAACTGTCAGTCCACCCAAAGAGACAAAGAGCCACACAACCACCTGCCTCAGACATAGCACAGGAGTCCAGCACCACAGAACACAGCCAAAATGCTCAGTTCAAGCATGCCTTTCCTCTCTAGATCCCTTGGCATCAACACAGTTCTCCCTGAACATTTAGGAGCCAGTTTCAGAGCAAACTGAAACCTGCGTTTTTTATAATACACCTACAATTTTGAAATTTGTACCTACAGATTCTCTCCTAACACAGGCTCTTCCAGGCAAAGGATGAGTTTTGCCTCAAAGGCCTGACAGCTCTGAGGACAGTGCCACAGCAAGGTATGTACTGTTTGAAGAGCAGGAAAGGGAATATCACACTTTAGGTGCTAATCCTGAAACAGGCTACAAGCACAGACTCCTTGTTATCCCTAATGAACAGGCTGGTATTGATGCCACAAGATACCTGTTTTTTGCTAAAGGAGAAGGGCCCCCATCACAACTAGAAAATAACACCCAAAAGCAGATTTTGTCTTTGACTGGAAAATGCCAAAATGGAACTTTGATACAGTAACTAAAATTATCTGTTGTCCAATAATTCATAATTCGGGTGTGGATTTCACTTATACCTAAAGAGTAATCCTGACTGGTAATGTTTAAGCAGGTGACCTTCCATTGACACATCAAGATTTATAAAGCATGCCAGTTGTTTTACTCCAAAATAACTCTCATAAAAATATTTCCAGAGATTACAGTCCAAGCTTAACTGTTGAACAACCAAGTCCGTAGAACACCACATAAAGAAAGAGTGAATAGAAATGTCAGTTATCTTTGAAACACTCCAGTTTTCACCGCAGTGAAACTAATCTCTCTCTGCTACTTCAGTGAGTACAGAACAAAACCCTTTCACACTGGTATGCGAATATGCATACAGGTGAATGCTCATCTGCATGCATATTCACATACCAGTGTTTGTAGATTAATTTGCCAGCTTATATTTGTGGTCTAAACAGGTAAGAAGTCTCCCTCATCCTTCCGAAAAGTCACCATACAATTTACATGTGATAATGCACAAATGACACTGAAGGATCTGCACTTCCTCCCTTTAAAAAAAGATCTAAAGCTGGCAGGCCATTGAATTCATTATATGTTTTATATATATATATATTTGTTATTTGTTATATGTTATAAATGTTGTCCTTGCTCTGCAAAGAAACCCCTCATAAATCCCAATATATCAGTAATTATGCCATCATTTTTACCAAGGTCTCTATGCTGCTCACTTGTAGGACAGTCTAGAAAATCATGTAAAAATCACCAATAATCCCATCCAAGTTACTACTGTCCCTCCTACAAGCTTTGTAGAGAATAAATGAAAACAATAGGCTTTTTATAAAACGGATGCTGTGCTAATTTTACAAACTGAATATAAAGCAGACTTTAATTCTTCTGAGGATTCTAGGTAAAGAATGTCTCAGTAGGAGACAACAACTCCCCACAATATTTCATCTACCTTTGCAAGCTCTTTCAATGGAAGATGATAATTAATAATTCATACTTCAAACAGGCTCTAGATTACACATCATTACTTTTCTACCCTGTATTCCTGCTCTCCTATTGAATGCACCGTGAAATAGCAGACCCAATCTGATATCCAGGGCCCTGGGTAAAGTCCTGCATGACAGCTCCTTAAGGAGAGTAAAGCTGGCAATCAAGAACCTGAGCCTCACAACCAGAGCTGCCATCACCCTCTCCTGCAACAGGAGGCAGAACACAGAACCTCCCCCTTCACAGAACAAGAAACAAAACCTATTTATCCATCTGAGGTTCTCACAGTTATGATACATGCAACCAAGCAACTGAGGGAAAAGAACTAAGGGGCATTCTTATGAACACATACTGTAGAAATCATCTCAGCATGGCAAGTGGAGTAAAAGAGGAATCCAATAAGATTATTTAATAGCTCTATTCTTGTCAATTGATCATAAAGATTGTTATTATATGAATGTTCGTATTTCAAAAGACATGTACAGATTATTCTATCATTCTTTACATTTCTCGATACAGCGCTACATTATTCATATTCTGTAAGTCACTGCTGTCATAGGAAAAGCTTCTCATTTATAGTTTTCCTGTATGTACAGGAGCTATTATCCTGGCACGTGAATGTAGTATGAATAGCGTTTAGTGATTCATGCAGATCAGTGCAAAACTGAGTGATGCAGTGTTGACTGCAGGTAAAACATATTTCACTTGAAAACTGTCCAGGTGACAGCTCTCATGTATTGGCAGTCCTGTCCCTACTGCTGACACTGTTTCTGTTTAACACAATCCAGTATCAGACTCCAGTATTAAGTTCTATGCAGCTCAGTGGAGTCATATATGTGCACATATAGACATGCACATGCATAAATAGTTTTAGCAGTAAGGATGTACAATGAAAAGTTTACTGGCAATCAATAAAAAGATCAATACTGATCAGTATGGAATATCCTTGGGGATCTTCACAGCAATGCAAATCAGTTCTGTAAGACAATTTTAATCTCCCTAGCTCTTTGGGGGGAAAAAAGACTTCCTGAAGAATTTTTCTAAGCAACAGATGGCATTACAAAGCAGGAATAATTCTCTAGTAAAGGACTGAGTTGGTTTAAAACTTTCACAGAAATGTAGTAATTCTGTACAAAATTGTCAGATTCAGGATTGGGCACCTGTAGAAAATTGTCTTTATTTTATTCTCTTCCCCAAATGGAAAAAAAAAAAAAATCCCTGAGTCATACCTCAAGAGTCACAAATACAGGACTTAAAGTAGACCATTATATGACTCCAGGAAACTGCAGGACCTATCAAAGCTATTTGCTTAGAATAAGTGACAGCATTAGCCCAGCTAGGCATTTTCCAGTATCTCAAATGACATTTTATAAAGATGCACTTTTCCATCTGACTAATAGCATGATTTCATCAGTTGTCACCATAAAAAAATCTACATGGCAAAACCAAAATTGAACAACAGCTTTTTCAGTATGGAAAAATGAAAACAAACATCTGCTCTGCTTTCTGCCTCCCTAGTTAATATATTAAGCTAGACAATGTGAAAAAGCACTATTTTAAAGCACTGCTGTAATATTATTTATGTCTCTGAGCCATGAAAGTAAACATCAATGTACAGGACTGTGATTAAATCACACAAAAGACCACTTCATGACACTATTAAAAAGCTAGGCTGAAAGAAGCCTTTTTCTAGATTGAAAAATTATGTTGGCTTTAACCATAAAACTCAAGGCCATTTACAATCTCATTAGACCATGAATGTCTGTGTGACACATCTCAATAAGTACTTCATGACATACCCTAGCAAAAGTAATGTTGTAAACAATAATTACTACTATTAATTGATTGTAAGTTTGAAGTCTTGAAACTATTTTGTCATTAACCTCTCCTACACTACACTACAAATCTTCTGGGAAAAAAGATAAAAAAAGAAAAAGAAGCCTAAAGTTGTCAAACACGAGCAGAGAGCCCTAAGCACCTTTACAGAGACATTTACAGACCTTCACAATATTCTCAGCAGCTGATTTAGTGTGAAAGCAGGTGCCAAAACCCCAACACCCAAGAATAACAAACACCACAGTCACTCAGCTTCCAGCTGGGAATGAGTCCCAGCCTGCTTCCCCAGGCCCATTCCAACCAAAACTCTACTGTTCCATACGTGCTCAGGCCTCAGCAAGTTTCACACAGTGTTAGAACTAACTCCAACTCCGTGACAAAAATGAGGCTATTGTGCCTGTGTTACCACTTCAAATGTTTCTGCAAAAATGCTTCTTTCAAGGACTAACTCAAGCCCAGCAGAGACAAAGTAAAGATTCCTAGCTAAGGCAAACTACCTTGCAACCCAATTCAGAGAAGTCTTTAGCACTTTGGGGGGCCCATGGTAGCCCCCACAAAGACAAGGCACCCCAGGACTTCTCCAGTCCAACTCTGGAAAGCACCACACAAAATACAGAAAGACCGATACCAGAACATTCTGCTTATTTTAACACCGATGCATTACTGGAGCAGTAATTCTGTACATTTAGAAGTACAAGTCTTCATCAGATTTCCACACCGTTAGCAGCAGGACTCCTGGGGAAAAAGAACTCGTGTTCTGGTTTTTGTCCCAACTTTGGAGAGCACCAACATAATATGCTAATTGCTAATCATCGCCTCCCACATCCATTGCTCAAACACTGAAAAAAACCTGCATAGTCCCAAAACTAAAGCTGCCTGCATCACATTGTCTAAAGGAAGTACCCTAATTATGCCTAATTTAGGATTTACATTTTAATTTCAACTTCAAGACAGCTGGGCTCTTCTCAAGGGAAAACCAAGAGCAGCACAGTAAATCCTTCAGGCACGCTCCCCCTGCTTTTCTTTCCAAGCTGTTGCTGTGGGGTTTTCACTGGTTGAAAACACCATCAACACACAGCGACAGAATATTTTTGCCTCTCTGTGTAGCAAACTATTAGTGTGAGGACTGCCTACCCTGGGGCAGTAGCTTTCAAGAACTGCAAAGATTTTTCTTCCTCTCCTGAGGGTAAAATAAATGCCATATAGCCTTTCAGATTCAGAGAGACATGAAAATGAAAAGACTTACTGAACAACTTGATCCACCCTTTCAAGACAGTTGTTAATATTTATGTGGCTGCCCCGTGCCATGTGGTTGAGTACCGCTGGCTTCTTTTTAATAAAATACAAACACTTCACTTGCATAATGAAAGTTAAGATTGTCTTTACCAAGGATCTCAGCTGTAGAACCAACCCCACAGGATTTAGACTTAAAAACTGAAGCAAGACATTAAAAAAAAGGAGAGTTAGGTGGGTTCCTCAGAACTCACAGCATTAAATTCACAATAAGCTTTGATATCAATGCTAACAAGTAATTAAATTGGTGTTCCAATTGTGTTTTCAAGCGGTGCTTACGAACATTTTAACATGAAACTGATAAAGAGATACACTCTGTGCAAAGAAGCTGCTCAAAAGGATATACAGGATAAAAGCCAGCAATGCTCTTACTACTGCAACAACATCATGAGGATAAAAGTGATGAGCAGCCTGTTCAAGCTTCCTGAAGATGCTCCAAAGCGCTCCTAAGGAAGGCAATCTGCATTTACATGGCCCCTGCACCAGCAAAGTTTCTTCGGCGTTCGTTATTCCCCAAGGTAGCTAAAGGCCTTTCCAGGCAGGGCAGTGAGCAGGTAAGCACTACAAGGCGCTATCAGTCAGCCCTGGATTCGGCAAGAGCCAGGAGATCTGAGCCACTTATTCACAGAGCAGCTCCCTCAAGAAAAGGCATCTCCCAGTGAGGCTGTGAGACAGCCAAAGCATACCCACGCACCTCCGTGCTGCCGTGCCCCTTTTTACCTGCTGCAGTAAGCAGATGAGTACTGAGGATGTAGGAGGGAGAGCAGTTTCCTCTTGCTCACTTCTGTGCAACCACACAGGATCAGCCTGAATTCCTGACCCCCACACGCCACCAACTGCTGCCAACTGGTCAACAACACAAAAAATGTTGGGTACTGTTCTGCCCAGATCTCTATTTCCCTACTAATATTCTTAAAATTCACCTGAAAAGTTTAAAACCTTGAGCCGGTCCTTCTTGGACTGCAGGCACTTTGATGGGGAAACACAAAACAAAATTAAATGTAGGTAAAACATAAGTGTAAGATACGGGGCCAGGCTTATACAAATCACAGTGCAAACCACACAGTTCTATTCTACTAATAGTCTAAGTAACCCTAATCTGTTGCACACATGAATATTCAGAGGGAAGTACCTAAGGCCAGCTGCCCTCAGGAAACAGCCTGATGTCAGATGCACATTACTGCCATTGCTCACAGCTCTGCCATCTCTAGCCCACCTGCCACCACCCTGGGTGGCTTTGTGCCTCTGGAGTGTGTGGGCTACTTTGTCAGTCACCTATAAAATACCACCCTACTATTTGAGCCCTAACGTTTCAAGTAGCTCTAATTCAGCCTTCAGCTCAGTTCTTTGTCCTCTAAAAATAACTCACCTTTAATTGCAACTGGCTACAATTTTCTAATTCTTTATGACCCCAAACCCCTAAATCTATTACCTAGAGAGAGCCAAGTAATCCTTAATGAAGGTGTGGGCACAATGCAGCATGCTAGGAGCCATCTGGTTGCCAGGTGTTTCCTGGCTTAGCTTTTCTTCACAATAGCTTTCCTGGCTTAGCTTTTCTTCTCCTCCTCCCCTAATTCCAAGGAAGGCAATTTCTACCTCAGGAAAGTCCCTCATTAAAGACACAGACAAGGGCTTTATTGCAAGCAAGTCAGCTGTAGCACAGTGAAGTTCAGAGCCCACAGCAGAAAGCCTAGAAGGGCTGTTTATTATCACACATATCTATCTCCCTGTGACTATCACCAAAAGACTGTGCCAGGACTATTTCTGACTGTTAATAGTAAGTACAACATTTTCACTGTGATCCTGTGCTTTGTGTCCTTCACAAAAAAAAAAAAAATAAAAAAAAAATCAAGTCAAGAGCAGTTTTTATAATAGTACCATTTATATAGAAAACAGATGATTTAAAATGCACTAAGCAAGACTGACAACCAGGGTAATTCGATTTCTTTCAGGGAGCAACAGAACCTATCAGTGTCGTTAGATCCTGTGAACTTTATTTTCAAAATGGAGCATTTAGCTTCCTTAAAATCCCTGTCTTTAAGACATTTAAAAGCCTTCCAGCTTCCAGACACACATTCCTGCTGCTCCCCCTCACCAGTGCTCTGGAACCATTTAGGACTGGTAGAAAGTAAGTAATTTTTCTACAGCACTAGCATTGCCCCAGCTCAACTTACTAAGCCAGCTTCCCACAGGGTCAGGCAAGGCCCAGGCATCACAGCAGCAAACAGGCACAAGGCCCCCACAGAACCTGCTGGGATAAACCCTGGCTGCCAAGAGACCACATCCCAGACCACTCCTTCAGGAAGGCTTCTCCTGGTTCCCACTACTGCGCTAAGATTTAGTTTGCATAAGGCCATCTCACATTTCAGGCCTATGACAAGTAATTGCAGGGACTCAGACTGGTGGGGATACTGAGCCATTTATTGTGAGAAATGTTCTGGCCAAAGCCAGGAAACATTTAATTGCACACTTGCATCAGTCAGTACTCGGGATCGTTTCAGACTGCTTATGTACAAGTAACAGGGTCAGTGGGCATACGTACAAAAACTGTGTCAGTATTTCTCAAACGTGACAGGGAAAACTCACTTTTACAGCAAAGACAAAAGCCCTTGTGGCTCCTTCCAGTGTATGGAAAAGGGGTCTGTGCTGGGGAACTCGGCGGAGTCGGGATGCTCCTGCTGTGCTTGGGAATTAGCAGGTGTACGAAATGGAAACAGCTGATGCTCACAGACATACAGGGCAAAAATGCCCACTTTGCCCAGCAGCCAGGAATCTGCTTTGCTGGTCTTGGACACCCAAGTGCCCCAAAGAGCCACTGCCCCAGCAGCCCTCAGCACAGTCTGTAGGCACCCCAGGCCTTCACTGCCTACGGGGATATGACAGGCCCTGATCGATTTATTGGTGGATACAGAGACAAAGCTAAAATATGCCCAGAAAATTGCAACACGAATCATTTCTAAGCCAAGAAGCGCTTCTCCGGTTCTACTGTGGATCAAGACCTAAGCAAAGAGGACAACCTAAAACCAAACGCCAAAACCAACAGCACACCAGTGATGGACACACCACTGGCTCTCACCACTATCCCAGAGCCCCACCAAGCTCACGTGCTCTGTTCATCCATCCCACAGTTGTCTTGCCCAAGCTCCTCAGAAAACAAGCAACATCTCATTTAGAAACAAAATCCAGCAGAAGAATATCACACGTTCTTTTTCCACAGTTTCATCTCTACAGCAGGTTTCACAGTTATGTGGAGCACTGCCCAGAGCTAGGTTTCAATACAAAATTAGTGATTAAACTGAAAGGTAACAAACTGAAAGAGATAAATGCAGACAGACCTACACTGGAAGGGGAAATTGCCCAGCACCAGTGCCAGTTGTGAAGGATTTTCAAGTTCAGCTACAAGGTAAATCCATCACAAAAAGGGAAATATTAACAAGTGGCTAGAGATATGGTACCTTTATTCTTGAGGCACACTTACTTGTTTGTTTGGTTTTTTGCTGTCTGTGTATTTTAGTATCTTTTAAAATCCAAGTTTGCGCTAGAAATTATTTTCACAAGCTTCAAAACATTCTTCAAAGAGCTACTCATCTGCTTAGTGAAATAGACATGGGGCAGGGCTTATTTATTAATCTAGGAGGATTACACTTCAATCTAGATCAACCTTTGCCTGCAGGTAAGAGCAGGAGGGCAGATAAATCCACCAGATTTTCCAATTGCAAGGGCATGAAAGGAACAGAATCCTAAAGAAAATTATGTCATGCTTAGACGGGGAAAAGACGTGAATATAAGGAAATAGTCACTTCTTTTTTATCTGTTGTTCAACAGCTGCTGGAACGGGCGAAGTCTATTCCTACTGACCTGTCAGCTCTGAACCTACTTCTAATAGCTGAAACAAGTTTCCATAGCTAGTTTTCCAAATGAAAATGCAGGAAATTTCTCTGATCTTTTTTTTCCTGCCTTTTTAATGTGCCCACAGATCACCTTCTCACTGGAGGAAAGCTCAAGTTTCACTTACCTTCCCTTTCCCTTAGGCATACAAGAAAAAGGCACCAGAACACTGCTACAGAAAACACAAACACACAGTACTGGTAAAATACTCATTCCCTCGCCCATCCCAGGATACAAACAATTTATTCCACTACATACTGGAATAAGCAGTGTCATCAAGACTGATCTTGCAATAATTTAAAATGCAGGAGAAAACTGTGTCCTCTTCAGAACAAAATTTACAGCTTCTATCAGTATGTAAGATAACTTGGAAACAAAAATAAATCTTCCAAGTAACTGAAACTTCAGTACTTAAATTCACGTGGGTTTGGCAGCGTGGTAAGGGCAAATCACCTGGTGCCAACACAGAGGTATTTCAGAGTAATGCCCCATAATGCCAAATCTGCAATACAGTGTTCTGCAAGGAAGTCTTTCTGACCCTGGTAGTAAACATGACTTCATGTCCTCAAGTATGGAATACAGCAGTTTCGCCCAGTATTTTTTTCCAAGTATTTATTCCCTCCTTCTGGTTGTAATAGGTGGTAAAAGAATTCAGTCCTAAAATACTTAATTTAAAGAATAAAGAAGTTACTTTAAGTACAACTTCACACATTGACCAAGTTGCTCTGTTCCTGTCACTGGAATAAAAAAAAAAAGTCATGATACCACCCGAAAAAAGGAGTATCTGCCTTAAAACAGCCAGTAACATTTTTATCTGCTGGCTCAGAGAGGTACACACTTTCCACCAATTAAATATTGTCATCGTCAGCACCTTTTAAAAAATAAATTAATTACAGTCAAGGACTACTCTCTCATGAACAGCAGTGTACAAATCCAATTGTGCTAAAAAACAAGACGCAGAATCAAGTTCATAAAAAGATTTCAAAGCATTGAATAAGGCACTGTTTCAGCAGATACTACTTATTCACGGTGTCACAAAGCTTACAGTACAGGGTTCAAAGACTGCTCAGTCCAGACGAATCAAAGGACAGAAGTCCCCATAATTGTAGCTGCTCAGTGCACATCAAGCAACACTGGCAGCACTTTCACAAGTCAGCACCCACGCAAAGGTCAGTCCCTGAACAGACTCGCAGTCTGCAGGGGGGGCTGGCAGGAAAGGCCTGACTGTGCCTGTGGTAACTGTGTGTGCCTGTTGGTACTTACAGGCAATGATGCAGGTCAGCGCTGGCACCCTGATACCAGCAATACCCTATAAATAAACACACATTCCAGCACCTGAAGTATCAATATCGTAAATATGGTAAAATGAGAAATGCGTTTCTGATTTCCAAGTGCCTGGAGTTATCAATTAAAGCTTTGCAACAAATTATTAATTCCATTTATTGCTAAGGATAATGCTGCTAGCGTACAGTGGATCAGAACAAGTGAAGGAAAGAAAAAAAAAAAAAGCCTAAATGAATTCAGCTATTTTTGCTCAGAGAAAAATACTAGAGGTCATTCTAAGTGCGTATAGTTGGACTTTTTTTTCCCAAATGCATTCCACAAAAAACGTTCTTAACTATTCGTATTGAAAGGTACATTTAGAAGAATTTTTAATACTGTATTCAAAATACTGCTAAGGTTTTAAGCAACACTAGTAGCACACCATTAAAAAATCTCTAAACTAAAAGACTTTTAAGTATTATCTATAAATCACTTCTGCTAATTCTGGCAAACCGTGGAGTATAAAACTATATATAATAATTTGCAATAAAACAAAATGCCTTTTATTAAAAGTTCAAACATGAATTTATTATATGCTGTAACAGACAACATTGGGTAATAAGAAATGCTTAGCTTCAGTATTCTGCTGCGTTTTATTCAGAAGCACAACCAGCTCTCTACAGCCTGAAAAGCTTAACTTTGTTAAACAACATGGAAAAAAAGCTTATTTACCACACTCTATCCTTTGCTCTTCAGAATGAATCAGGTTATTAGGCATTCCACACACACACATAAGGGTTTGTTTGCTTCTCTTTTTTTTTTTTTAATTACTCTTTTTGGAGGTTAGCATTTTTTTTCCCTTTCTCTCAGGGAATTTTGTGCCTAAGAGATGATAACGATTGGTGGTTTAAGAGGGCAAAAGAAATGGCCAAGGTTGGGGGGAGGCTGCAGCTGGCTACTCTTGCGTTTTTCTCTTGGGAAGGGCAAAGATTCTCTCGGGGTTTTTTTCTCTTGGGAAGGGCAAAGATACCTCGAGATTTTGGCTGGGGAGTCAGGGGCTGGGCTCTGCACCCTCGGATCGGAGGGGAACGGTCAAGTTGCTGCTACCATGGGGAGAATTCGCTGCCACCGGGGGCTCCAGCCCCGATACCGCCTCTTCTTTACCGTGGGTGAGCCTTTGNTTTTTTTTTTTTTAATTACTCTTTTTGGAGGTTAGCATTTTTTTTCCCTTTCTCTCAGGGAATTTTGTGCCTAAGAGATGATAACGATTGGTGGTTTAAGAGGGCAAAAGAAATGGCCAAGGTTGGGGGGAGGCTGCAGCTGGCTACTCTTGCGTTTTTCTCTTGGGAAGGGCAAAGATACCTCGAGATTTTGGCTGGGGAGTCAGGGGCTGGGCTCTGCACCCTCGGATCGGAGGGGAACGGTCAAGTTGCTGCTACCATGGGGAGAATTCGCTGCCACCGGGGGCTCCAGCCCCGATACCGCCTCTTCTTTACCGTGGGTGAGCCTTTGCTCGTAGGAGCCACCGGTGAACTTCAACCTTACTAACACCCGATCGCACTGGAAAGGACCCTCACCATCTACTCCGGCTCCTCAGAGGAAAACCCCAGGACCCCAAACGCCTCCCCCTTCCCAGAGGTTCTGGCTCCGGCTGTGGAGTTTGTGCTGTGTTTGGTTTGCCACCCTGGGGTGTGCCCGCCTCTGCTGCTCCAGCCGCTGCCCCGAGGTTCCCGCTGCAGCTCCTCTCCCCATCCCGAGGGGCGCGGGGCCGGCTGCCGCTGCGGGTTTGTGAGGGAAGCCCCTTCTCCATCCCTTCCGCCGCTCCGGCCGCCATGGCCCGCGTGAGGGCGCGTCCCCTCAGGGNTGAACTTCAACCTTACTAACACCCGATCGCACTGGAAAGGACCCTCACCATCTACTCCGGCTCCTCAGAGGAAAACCCCAGGACCCCAAACGCCTCCCCCTTCCCAGAGGTTCTGGCTCCGGCTGTGGAGTTTGTGCTGTGTTTTGTTTGCCACCCTGGGGTGTGCCCGCCTCTGCTGCTCCAGCCGCTGCCCCGAGGTTCCCGCTGNTCAAGATAATTCTCTCACAAATTCGCCAACTTGCCCTTTACTACTTCAAGAAATATACATATTTTATCTCCCTGAAACAAAAGAAATACACAGCTTCCTTCTACCTGATATATATGTTTCTTTATCATTTTCCTGGAAGAGATTTTCTTTATAGGATATCAAATCAATCATGTTGCAAAAGACAGAGGATGGGCACATCCTTCCAGTCACACTTAGTGACAACCCTAAATACCTAGGTCTGCTCTGGACTCCTGGCAATACAGACACTGACTCCAGGTATGTTCTGAGCATGCTGACAGCCTGTGAAGAGCAACCTTAGGCCCAAACACTGCCCTGATTGAATCAGTGCAAATCAAGAACTCTGATGCAAATCTGGAGGAGCTGACACTCTTATTTCAGAAATATCCCTTCTCTTCTCGTGGCTACCTCCCTGCACTATGTATTTTGTCATACAGGTAGCCAGGGGGCACTGAAGGAGGAGGATAGGGTATCCAAGCAGCTTAGGGCCATCACATCTGCCTTCATCTCTGATGCCCTCCCACCCCAAGCTACAGATTGACAAGAAAGATGGGATATGAATGACCAACCATCCAGACCGCCCCTTGAGCGAAGTCCGTTCTCCTCCTTTGCAAATCGTCCAGCTCTGCATGTCTCCCTTTTAAGCCCTTGGTTGCGTTTTTTTTTTCCCTCAGCCTCCTTGAACAATCTTCTAAATTGCTGATGGAAATAAAAGCTAGTATTAGTTTCAGCATACTCAAGGGAAGCAGACAATTGCCTACACGCATGACTAGAGTCTTCCTGCAAACAGGCAGGGCAGCCTGCCTGCCCGGCACACCCTGTAACACAGCCTGCAAGAGGAGCAGCCCAACACCTGAAAGCACAGCAGGCACCAGCAGCCAGGGATGTGTCAGCAGGAGTCTTCTGTCAGCAGAAACCTACACGTGAACATAGCACAGCTGGTCATCAAGCCACAGTCATAGTACTCCAAACAAAAGGAGCAGCTTTGCTGTCTGAGTGATAGCACATGGCCAGAAGAGGAAGGGATGCCCAGACACACCTCAGACATCACACAGAAGCACCGGCAAGAATCGGGCAGGGGCATTAAAAGGCTGTGGGGTCTCTTCATCCAACAATCAGCCAAGGGACAGTAAAAGCATGTTAACATTAGCAAGTGTCAGCAGTAGGCTGTGGCACAGCACATGGCCTTGGGTCTGGCCAAAGTCCCCGTGAGGGGATCAGATCTTTCTGCTCAGACCTGATGGTCACAGAGGGGCTGCTGTGGAAAACAAGGTAATTTGGCACAAGAAGACCTGGTTAGCTAAAACAAGATGACTAGATATCCAGCGAACCAGAATTCAAGTTCACACTTGAACCCTCCTTAAAACCAAAGGGTTTTGAACACACACTTTCAGCCTACTTCACAGTAGACACAGAAAAAATGCCTTCCTCACAGTCCCTCATAGACTCCGAGCCTTCCCAGAGACAAAGGTGTCCTTGCACTTAATGTCTGGCACCTTGCAATTGCACTTGCTGCACAAGCTATTTAGATACCTTCTACACAAAGTGAGGAGAACAAGAAGAAACTTAACTCTACCTCAAACTCAGCTGAAGCTCCTTTGGGCATAACCTGGACAACACCGTGTTTGAGACACATTGGGAACGGGGCCAATCCATCTTTGCTCACAACCAGCAGATACAGGATTCTGGCCCAGCAGTGGAGCACACAGGCCACTTCTGAATGTCTACAGCATTTTCTACTGTTCATCTCTAGATCAAATTAGGACCGATGCAGGAGTTTTCAAAAGCACATCCCACGTTGTGTTCAGAACCTTCATAATGCATTTCCGTTTTGACACATTTCCTAGCTTTGTTCATCCAAGATCAGAACCTCAGGAAAAGTGGCAAGTTTTGTATAGCCAAGCAGCTGTTCTAAGAGATAATCTACGTCCCTGAAGATAGAACTGACAGTTCCTAGTTCTAAACCAGAAACCAGCCCCTATCATTCTCTCCAGAAAACAAAGTGAAAACACAGGGTTAATTGAATCAATAGGTCCTACAATTAAAGCTGCCAAGTTAGCTAACACGATTGGACTACTGGGTTTGGTTTGTTTGGGAGGTTTTGTGTTGTTTATCCAGAGGTTCCATATACTTTAAATGCGTCTAATTTTGCAAACAGTTATTGAAATCTAGTTTAAAACTCTCTCAGGGAATAAAACGACAAGTTTCACAGAAAGAAAAGTAACTTCATAGACTCAAGCCACTGGAAGCTACTGCAATCTAACTGTCTTAGAGCTACTAGAAGTACTGAAAGAAAGAAATCTTCCTACTTCTTGCTGGGGGCTTGACACAAGACAAGAAGTATTCCTCCACTCCTCATACCCATGAGTGCCAAGTCTAAATGAAGGAGTAAAATTTGCTAGAGGACCTTAATTCTACCTACAAATCTGTAACTTAAGAATTGTCAGGTGTAAACTGATTATTTCCCTGATGCCGTAAAGTACCCCAGATTTTCAATAATCAGGAAACAGAGCCGCAAATGGCATTGTCTCTTTCCAGATGGTGCAAGTCAGGTACAGATTCAATGAACTCATCACAGTATTCTGATTTTCACCATTTAACACTGCTGGTTGCAATAAGTCTCCCTTATACTATATGAAACACATATGTATTTCATCTGGAAGCATCATGTGCTAAAATAAATAAACAGTTTCTGTGGTGTAATAAATAGTCTCATTACATCACAGAAAGTTAAAAAAACATGTACTTTAAAAATGCTAAAAGAGAAACAGTGCACCATAACAGTGTTCAAGCCTATCAGCCAGCACTAACCTATGTCACAGATTGCAGAAAACAAAGAGAATTGACCAAGCCACACCTTTTCACCATCATGCCTTTCAAACTGGCACCCGAACAAAGATACAGAATAATGAGTACAAATACTGACACACTGAAGCTGATGTCTGTTATCCCCTTCCGCCACCTCCCCAATCAAGACAAAAGAACAAAGATCAGTTTCATCTTCGAGACCGCAGTAGGGAAAAACAGCAGTGAGTGTAAAACCATAAGGATTAGCTCATCTTTTCTCCTTAATACAACAGCAAACAATTAGTGTTAAAGTAAAATGGGTCAATCAAGACCTCAAATCCTCTTAACAGCTAGTACAGTAACTCATGTGGCCACAACAATCCAAATTAACCCCATGGATACATCAGTTCTTTCCTCCAATACCTAGAAAGCAATTAAAAATGTCACACTGAACGTGCATCTAAAACACCCTTGTATAGTTCAGTAGCATAACCCGTGATTAAACCTTCCCATGAAATAAAAGCTTTTTCCTTTATTGAGGCAGGCAGCTTAAACCATCTCTGTTTTCCAGCACCAATCCTCTAAATCAGCTCCACCCCATGGAAATAAGTCTCATGCTGCTTTTTCTTATTAACTAAGATGCACTACAGAACTGTCGCTAATAAGCACACCTGTACATGAAGCAGAAGGATGGAAGAAATGCACCAACCCTAAATATGTCACGACACACCTATACTCTGCCTTTGCATGTGCACTTGTGTTTGGGAAGAGATAAGCCATGTAATGGTATCAGAGAACACTGCACATTTCCATGCTTTCTCTTGGAAGTATTTGGTATCTCTAAATATCATCAAGAGGTTTACAACACCGAGCCCACATACCATGAATTTATCCTCTTTCTCTTTTCAGAAAAAATGTTCCCCTTTCTGTAAAAGCATGCTCAACTTTTAAGCATGCCTACAGCTGACTTCCAAGCACAATCAAGCATGTGTTTGAACTGAATAAATACAGATGGACAAAAAAAAACCCCATCCTTGAGTCTTAAGGAACAATTCTACATATCAGCACATGCATACTTTTATTTCTTCATCAAGTGCACACATGGACTTAGCAATAGCACAAAACCCAAAATATCTAGATCATCAGATAACTCAGTTTACAAAGGACCTTCGGAAGTCACCTGGTCTCAGGACTACTATGACACCTTTCCAAAAATCTGGTGTGCATGTTAAGTGCAACACTCCCTAATCCCTTCCTAGTTAAGGCTTCAGTTCAGCTTCAAGTGTCCTGCAGCCAGAAATGCCTATTCCGAAACCCAAATAAAGCCAAGGGATGGATTTTTTTTTCTTTGACTGTGAGCCAGAAGTTTTACCAGATCAGTTCTCAGCACAGCCACTGCCTGCATGGTAAGCAAAAGATCTGTAAGGAACTCAGGCTTTAGGCACCAGTAGAGCTTTTATTTTCCTTTCTTAAGCTGATGATTATCATTTGTCCCACCATGGCAGATCAGATTTCAGATCCTTCATATGCTGCAGATGTGTTACAAGCCCTGTCAGTACCTTGTGCCTTTGCAGAGACATTAGTAATCAAAAGGTGACTTTCAGGAAGCTGCCATCATAAAGTCCTCACAACCTAAATTCTTTTTGACTTCTTCTTTTTCCGACCCCATTGAGAAAACAAATCTGTCTCCAACACATGTGGCTGACATGCCACACTGGGACGCAAAGCTGAAACAGCCCAGCAGAATCTGCAGTGGGCCTCACCCTTGTTTGTGTGGTTAGATATTTCTAGCAATTTCCACAGACAGTTGTTAAGTGAGCACAGTGCCAGAACTAGAGGGCCAGAGCCCACTCTGGTGTCAGCACACATAGAAAATGTTTCCTCTGTGAATTTAGGTATATGGTTAGCAAAAGGTAACTTGTACAGAAAGGAGCATGACATAGACTGAAAGGAAAGGTATGCTTCTAGAAGAAACATCTAGCAACAAGGGAATTCTCAACCCACAGACTGCAGCAATTCATTTAGGGACCGTTGTGATCAGATCGCTCCTGCCTAGGCACAGCACCTCAGGGGTCATTAAATTACAACTATTTCTTTATTATCCAAACATTAAAGAACACAGCTAAGTGGGTATGAGATAATATACCATAACAATTATATCAGACCTCTAAATCAAGGCTGCAAATGCTGCTTTATGTAACAAACTGCATTATAAGCACAATGACCTGCCCTCCAGTATTGCTGTGTTCTCCACAGAAGAACAGCAACTTTTAATTCTGGGGATGACAGCTCTTTGGCTTCTCTCAAACACCCACAGGAAATGTGCAATATGGGTGCAACAAACTGAAAAGTTCCATTAACCAAATCCTGTCCCTTGCTGAGATAAGAAAAGATTAGAAGAGATAGAATCCATGGCACCATGCTCCACTGCTGAGATCACCCCTCTTCCCTTAGCCCTGTGCCAGGGCTCACCCTCGTGTTTCATTACCACGCAGAATGGCCTCCCTAAGCCATTGGGGTTACTTTCAGTCTGTTACTTCAGCTCACCTGTAAATGCCTGAGCTCCAGGAATCTGGTACCACGTGAAGACTGAGGTCTTGCCCACTGCTGAGTGCACCATCAGTGTCTTGCAAATGAAATACACAGTGAGGACTTTGGTGGTTCCCAGTCTTAGGTGCCACACAGGTGAGTTTGGGCTCCGTTATGCATATCACACTTTCAGAACACCAGCTGGACAAATGAACAACCATCCACAAAGCTAACTGGACTGCCTTTGCACTAACTGAAGAGAGTTTTGTAGCACACTTGGGGAAAGTGCCCAGTCTTTCACTGTTCAGAATCACTTCTTCGTGATCTGTGCTGTAACACAGGGGCAACTTCACTATGTTGTGCCCTCTCAGCAGATTCTCTTCCCAGGCAAGGGCTGAGATGCTGTGATAACGCCACCCAGTCAGGAGGGAAGCGAAAGAAGCTATAGCAAATAAATATATTCTGCAGCTGAACCTCTTCTTGGGTCTACCAGCTATAAGATTTGTCATCTAGACATCCCTGCTAGTCTAAGCCAGCACAGGTGAAAAGAAACTGGTTCTTTCACGGAGAGAAAACAAAGGTTTGTGGAGAAAATGGGAAGAAAGAGAACCAAAAGAATATGTGATTCAATCTCACATGGAAGAACCCTTCTGAAAACAAAAGGGACAGGTTTTCTGAACAAGCAGCACAAATGCTGGACAGTAAGTGATTTTTTCAGGAAGGATGGAGCATGATTTATTGACATGATCACACAGACAGGGCAAATTACAAAAACTGATGCTAGAAACCTATAATAAGTAAGACTTACAACGTATATGTGCATACATCCCATTATACTGCATGACTCCATGTTAATGCTCATTTACAAGTGAAAACCTACCGCTCTGTCTCAGAAAGAACACTTTGTGAAAAACCACCAAAAACACAAGAGAATATTTTTATTTGGAGGAAAACTCAAAAGTTCCTGCTTAACCCAGGGGAATTAACCGTGTCGGAGAGCCATTCTCCCGGCATACGGCACACCCCCTTCTTTCGCGAAGGTGTACCTCAGAGCACATCTCCTCCAAAGGGCAGGTCGGAGTGTCTCGAATGAGTGCAGGGCAGAGGGAGGCGAGCAGGGTTTATTTGGTGCCCCGGTGCAGCACCACGGCAGCGCAGCGCAGCACACGCCTACGGCTCCTACCTGCAGCCATCCGAGCCAGGCACATCTCACATCATTTTCTCTTACATAAAAAGGCATTGTTCGCCGCTCGGCTCCCGTGCGCGGCTGTTTCCTCCCTGATCCATGCAATACAGGGAATCATTTTTTTTAGGTGGGTTGTTTTTTTTTTTCCTTCCCCTCCCCGATGCAAATTACCAGCGCTTACAGCCCTCGCCTCACACAACGCTCTTTGTTCAGCCGCGCAGATCCCCTTAGAGAGGCTTAGGGGTGGGGGCAGGAGAGGACAGAGGTTCACATCCTCGGGAGGGGTTTCCAGCCTGGAAGATGCTCAGAGCTCTCGCCTGCAGCCGCCCCCATGGAGGCAAAACGGGCGCTACCGGGGGCCCGCCCCGCTCCATTCTCATCCCCGCGAGGTCGGGCGGGAGCGACCCGCGGAGAACTCCGCACTGAAGGGCTCAAAGGAAGGACCGGAGGACGGGAGGGAGGAAGGGAGCACCCGCGGGACCGCGGCGGCACAAGCGCCAGCCGCGAGGCGGGAAGCGCCGGCGGCTCCCC